>OMNV01000155.1:1185-17333 GCA_900303265.1 Brotula barbata | reverse complement strand
GTGCTGGGGGCTGCTGTACTGCTATTTCTGTCGATGGCTGTGTGCAGGGGTCTATTTCCTAACTGTGCTGGTTATGGCTAAAATTTTATTGGTCGGACTCAGAATGAGGGTAGGCTCGACTTTCATGGTTTCGTGTCACCGGCTTCAGATGCACTTTGCAGGGACGCCCCATCGAGACGAATCAACGCTGTGCCTAAAAGCCTGGCGAACAACAGCGGTGCGTGAGGTTTTGCGGCTCGTGTGCGAATGTGATGGTTGGATGTAATCCCAATGGAACAATGGCTGCTGCTCCTCGGGGCCGCCCGGCTTGTCATGCTGCGCCCTTCCAAGCTGTAAACTTAAGATCGCGGGGAATCAGATCGCCCGGGAGTTCCGTTTCAGATGTCTCACTTGGTCACTTTGCTCACAGTTGGTGTGCAATGTGTGTGTTTGTATTCGCACGTGAAAGCTTGGACGACTCTCTGTCCAAAATGGGTCACATCCTACAACGCGTCTGTCCTGACACTCCACTGTTGCTCTGAGAAAGTAATCAGGATGCAGCCACACAAGACAGTGAGTCAGCCGGATGATTAAAGCAGCCATTCCACACGGACCCAAAAATGATTACTACAACTTTTCCCACCGCGGTAATAACCAGCAGCCATAATCACTCGCCATTTACCTACGGGTTATTTTCGAGGGGCTAGGTTGGACTTGTTGCTGCTGAGATTTGGCAGACGAAGGAGGCTGTGCCACTCGGAGCTCCCCTCCTTTCCTCCCTACCTTGGTGAGAGGAGGTGGAGTGAAACAGGAGAATGGCTGTTCTCAGCAGTAGTTCTGCTATAGTTGAACACAAAGGGGCTGAGCTGCAGGTGTGATCAAGGAACAAAAGAGGCTTTAGGCAAGTCAACACAATAGGGCCCCACCCCCGTCAGTGGCCCTACATTTAGGGGTTCAGAGGGGCTGCTATGGGCTCCTCGCTGGGGATTCTGGGCGTACATAACAGCACATAAACATAGAGGGGACATGTTGAATCTAGGTGTTGCATAAAGGGTTACATCTGTTTTTATTCAACCAATTAAGCACTGAATAATCCCAGGCCTGAGCGGCGGTTTAGGGCAGCCATAAGGCCACACGGGGTTACGACAAATCACTGATGTTTAACGGCGGTTGTTCCAGGGTTACAGCTGGCTGTAGTGGAGGTTAACGGTGGTCGTTCCGGTCGCCGGGCCCTGCCCCTGAAGCCAATGATGTGAAGTGAAACACACCAGCTAGCTGTTCTGTCAATGAACCCCAGGGCCGGTTCTGATGTCTCACCTGGCCAGGACACCAGGACGCGGTGCAGCTTCCATCAAGTGACTATATTCAATACACGAATGTTAGGACATCAACGTGATCCATCTTATCTTATTATGTGACTGCATTACACCGACATTATCAAAATGATAGCACATGAATTAAGATGGGACCGTTGAGTTGATATTTGATATATTTGTCAATGTGAAGGACCATTTGGGTTACTATGAATCTCCAGCATGAGTCACTTCTGTGGACCAATTCCTTAAACTGTCCTAGCCTGGACTCCCATAGTCTCCTCCTGATGAAACCAGTGACCCACACACTCGTTTCCGTTATCATCGTCGTGATTATTATGATTATTATTATTACACTGACAAGTTTTGAGCGACACTTGGCGTGGATCTACTCCGTTCCATCTTTGCGCACACAAATGCATGCGCCAGCCGGAGCTCCATGCTGGCATTGTGCGAGCCGGGGCGTAAAGGCATTCAGGATTTAGCCGTGGTAAATCTTTTCACAGCCTTTTAGTCCACATGTTGGACTCATACAATAGACAACAAAAGAGCGGGGGACAGCGGTGGACTGACAACAGTGATGGCGCTGCGTTAAACTGTCACCAATTCACGCACAGGACTGGGCTCCTTTGCTGCTCTGCCTCCAAAAGACTACGATCCATTATCCCATCCAGGATGCGTAGGCAACACCGATGTATGGGATTTAACGGGTAAAGAGAAAAACAATGACATCTATCACCACGTCAACAATCTTCCAACTCATCTCTTTCGTCCCGTGTTGTGAATGCGTGAGCGGTCTGTTAGATTTGCTCCAAGTTTATGAGGATAAAGGATTTAAATGGCTCACTTCACCATATCACGGACGATCAACATCTTGGATGAAAACTGGAGTAGAATAAAGACTTATCTCCGTGCAGGGGCTCTGATTTTGTTAGCCCTGTCCCTTTATGATCTGTGTCTCGGTTTTAAACTGATTATTTCCTCAGACGGACTCGAATCTCTCCGTGGGATCCTGGAATCTTTATCTTCTTATATCCAACCTCAATGAGCCGAATTTATGCAGAACAATGAATACCAAAACTGTAAATAACAAGAAATCAATTGTCGGACCTTTATAAATTATTAGAATGTTCTCAGGGACCTACCTTGAATATCTGAATTCACTCTGGAATGGGGCTATCCGATTGAATGTCATATTCCTTTGGTAATCCATTTAAGAAAAACAACCAGCGTGTAATATTCCCGTTGCTCCAGTCTCTTTTGTTTGTCGTTTTTCTATTTTTTTTATCCAGTTGCGCACTGATTTGCGCTCGCCTGTCCGTGTGCATTTGGGTTCGGACCGCTCTGTCTCCGTCCTCTGTCCCCTGCGCTCTGATGACTGAGCTTCAAAGCTCACACATCCCCTCCTCCCTCCTACACCAACACACCAGCCCCCTTCCACTACTATTAACTTTGGAGAGCAGAGGGAAAAGATCTAAACATTTGCGACGCGCTACGCTCGGCGCACCTTATCAGTGATTTAGTACTGACGGGAAACCATCCAATGTCCACCGAACGGTGGCCACGAGTACAAAAACAAAAAAAAATAACATCATGTGCGTTCAAATCCAAACATTTCTGGGCTCATTTCGATGCATCAAAACACGAAGCGAACGTGAGAGAGTAAAGTGTGAGAGGACACTTCGGACTGGGTTTAGGCTGAACTGCACCAACCTGTGCGTAATGGAAGAACTAAACTGACAAATACGAAACCGTGCAATGAATGAAGCGTGCACAAGTGAAAATAGTCCGGAGCGCCTCTATTTCTGTCCTGCAACCATCAGTTTTTTGCAGCGCAGCGATGTGGTTAGTAGAAATATTTTGTTACCCCAGCAAAAGTCTTCTCCTTTCCCGTCGACTTTCACTGCGTAACGCGGGCGCAACAAAAGTGGAGCCGATCTAAAGCTGCGAGAACTCACCTCATTGGAATCGGTTATTTTGTATCCTTTTGTGTCGCTGTAATCCAAGGGGGGAAAATATCGTGCGCGTCGTAGTGAACCAACTTCTCCTGGCTGAGGGGAAAAACAAACTAAAGCACGGCAAATGGTGTAATTCGACCCGTGCTAAGTCAATCCATCCACCGAGAGCTCCGCCAGCCTACCAATGAGCAGCGCTCTCTCTCCAGTCCCTCCCCCCTCCCGTCATCCATCTCTCCTCGCAGCTCTCTGGCTCTCTTCCTTTCTTTCCTAGATCCCGGAGAGAAAGAAAAAGCAATCACCCCCACCTCTCCTCCTGTGTGACCCCGTATTGCTCCCCCTTCTGTTAAACTCCCCCACCCCCCAACCCCCAAACTACCAAGTCAACAAGAGCGCCTAGTTAAAATCCTTTCAGATGAGTTGAGACAATGGGGCTGCTTAGTAAAAAAAAAAGAAAAAGAAAAAAGAATACAACAAAGCAACATCTCTGGAAATGTTTGGATGGACAATAAAACTCCACCAGCTTCAACGCAAAACTGGAGAATGAAAATGGACATCAGGGGACAAAACTCGCAACAAAAGTCAGAATTCTGAGGGAAAAGTGGTTTGATTTGGTCCTAATCCTCTTTAAATGGTTTCATTTGGGATTTTTTTAACTAAAATTGACCCTAATGGAAATTTCAGACATTGTTGAAAGACTGCACGTTGTTATAATACAACTTTATTTCGGGATATTATCGTGATATTACAGCTTTATAATCTGGTAAAAGAAGAAATAAGAGGTTTAGTGCATACCACAGTCACGTCATAAATCGCTGTAAAATAATATTTTTTTCATTGTTTTCACTTGTTTTACATGAATGTATATGTTGGTATAATTCCATCGCATTTGACAAAGTGAGGCTTTTTCGTTGGCGTGTGTGTTTTCCTGTGTGTATGCATGCAAAACACTTCATGGACCACATCAGATCATTCCAGGCAGGACTGTAAGACCGGACAATGGGGCCCATTTGCACCCCATTAGAGAAGCAGGTTAGCAGATGTGTGAGAATCTCTGCCACATGTGCATCCTCACACATGCACACACGCACACACACACACTCTTGACAGCCTCTATTATGAGCTGAGAAAGTGGGATCTGCATCTCAATACATGCACAGGAAACACCAGTTTGCACTGCAGATCTGCTTGATCCCGTGTTGGCACTTCTTGCTCCTCTTTGTCCCTGCTACCGCTTCTCTCCACCCTCTTTTTTTTTTTTTTAAAGTTTAATACCCCTTTATTTGATAGATTCCTGCCTTTTCCTCAGGCCACCTTCATTTTTTTTTTTGGTTTTCTACCCAATCTCACCGAACTGAATTTAGTCTGTCATTTATGTGGCTTTCATTCTTTCCTCTTCAATGCTTCAATCTTTCCACTGTCAATCCTGCGTTGTCCCTATCCTGCGGGGATTGAATCAGCACGAGTGGGCGAGGATGTGTCCAATATGCCTACGGTTCACACAGATGCAGATACTGCATGTCAGGATGGGTGGAAAGATCTATGGATCTGTGGGTGTTTGTTGATTGGTGGATGTATTGATTGGCTTTTTTTTTCTCTTGTGAATCCACAGTTCTATTAGAAGTGTAACAACACTGTGACACAATTTCAGTAGGTTTTAATGGGTTTTAGGGCCCAATAGCTATCATTATTAGGTTTTAATCTGCTTGTAAGATTACTTTTTGCTACTTAATATGATGTGTAACTGACCCTGGAGAGTAGTAGTGGTAGAATAATTCACACCGCCACTATGATTATACAGTTTTCCTACAATAACAGCAAAAATACCTTTTATCTTTATCGTTTATGGTATTTTTAACGGTGCTATCATTATGACATTTCAAGATGATGTCGACGATGAGTTGTTGAAATTGTCAAGAGATCACTTGGCTTTTCATTTCTTTTACTAAAGCGTTTGAATGCCAAAACAGCATTTTCCTGGACGAACGACATCATGGAGTCATGGCAGAATACATGCTGTGCAGCGAAAAATGTATTAACAATAGCTGTGAAACAGATGGGTGATTGGATGAATGAGTGAATGACAAAGGCCTTTGGCTGTCAGTGTGTGTTTAGATTGGAAGATGGGATGGACAGATGAATGTATCGGTGTTGAGATGCGAGGGTGGATAGAAAAATAGGTGGTGGGAGTAAAGTGAAAGATGGACAGAGGACAGAAGGGCTGTGCTGGTCCCTGAGAGTCTGATCCGCTCCCTTGGGGACCTGGCAGTGTGTATGTCAACCCCAGGGGGTGTGCTGGGGTGGGCCCTGGGATGCAGAGGGGAATGTGAGGGCTTGGCCTTAGGTTGGGCCCACCAGAGAGAACAACGCACCCTCTGCCTTATTTACTGCCCGAAATGCCAGTACAGATGGCCGTGTGTGGAGAATGGGGGCTGCAGGCTTAAGGTTGGGGTTGAGGCCAAAGATTTTAAAGAATGTACAGCAACGGCACCTTTCTGACCAGACAAACCCAACAGAGTCATCTTAGAACGCACGTGACAAACTGGGCAGGGTCACACACACACACGCACATCTAATGCAGTAATGTTGAAGTTAAACCCTTCAAACTTCCATCATGCACAATCTGTTTGTTTATATGGGCTAAACTATGATTATAGGGCAGAACTCATTTTCAAACATCACATGAACACCACAATCATTCTGAAACAGGAACAATTTGATGCTGGAATAGACCTAGAGACAAAAACATTGCAAGTACTCAAGCGTGTAGACGATCCATCAATTTATAATCAATGAGTCATGAATATTCAGCAGAGTGGACTCACTCAGTGTCATTTATCTATGCACCACAGGTCCGCCTTAATCGGAGCGCAGATAAATGTGCCGGCACAAAAAAAAAAGTTCAATGGACGTCATGTGACTCCCGTAACGAACCGGCAACAACGGCGGCTACCGTGCACGTTGGACGGTTTTCCAAGGTGCAGATGACGGTGACGGTCGCAGCAGCGCGCTAACAAGGAGAGAAGGTGGTGCGCTCGGTGACTTGGCATTGAGCGTTCTATCAGATGGCCTCCTCTCTGGGTGGGGGCAGTCTGGACTGAGCCTCTGCGGTGACCTCTGATTGATTAAGAGGCCATTTCTGGCACTCGGCTGGCCTGGGGCACCATTTGTCACCTGACTGTGCGGTCCTGTTGAGAAGCTTCTTGTCCTCCAATCTACATGCAGACCTTCTTCTAAATCCCTCGCTCGGCCGGATGCACCGGGGCCACCCACGTAAACAAAATCTGCTCTCTCCCACCGCAGCCTTTTGGATTAGATCAAACACCAAATGGCGTGTTGAAACTCTGCTAAACACTATAACACACCACACGTCAGACACTTTCACCACGAGTCAGTTCAGGGACCCTCTGCGGCGACGAGGGGGCTCGTCGAAAGATGTCGAGAACACCTGATTTTGTTTTTAAATTGATTCAATCACACAACAGTTAAATGTGATCGGAATGTAAAACTAGACGTTTTTTTTGATTATTTTTTATTGAGTTGAATTACATCCCGCAAATATAAAAAACTATCATCGCTTCCAATTTCCTTCATCAGCAGCTCTCGAAGAAAATTAATCAGAACTAAATGTCAGGGAAAGGTGACAAAAGTTTATACTTAATGGTTCTGATCCGTAGAGAAGCCAGGACTGGAAAATAAATCTGTAATTTACAATGAAATTACCTGTGCTCACTTCGGCCATATTGCTCCACCGGCTTCCCTTTTTATCCATTTTTTTTCTTGATGAGGGAGAGGGGGAGGGGTCGAGTGAAGCAAATCTATTTTGTCATAACTTGTTTTCTGCTCTGAATTTCAGGAAATTATCTCGTTGTCTTTGATGCAGTGTTGATGACTGCCACATTCCCTGAATGTATGAAATAAACCGTGATAAAGCGTAATAGTTTTTATTAAGGTTTTCTGGGGGAAAATGAGAATGCTAATCATATTCATAGGCAGTGCTGTGGATAATTTGCAGCCCGCGATAGCTGCCATATCAATGTGCGCTGCTCGTGATTGAGTGACACACATGACATTTTCCACTCATTATTTATTGATTCCATTTTAATTCCTGTCTAAATGTTTTAATCTATCGGTTATTGAAAGGAGAGCTTTTTCAAATGTCTGTGGATTTGGGCTGACGGTTAAACAGTCGCCCTCCGTTTTATGCACAAAATGTAGGATGATGTGCTTAAATAATATAATGCCCCCTACCACCGTTAAGACCCTGTTTCCACAAAGTGAGGACAGACCACCGGGCCTACGCTTGACACACACACACACACACACACACACACACACACACACACACTCACTTGGTGTGGGAGTGGTGGAGTTTTATTACTTCTGGTAATGATAACAGCTTCCTCCCACATGTGATGGCCTTCATTACACAACTGAACCCGGAACATCTCTGCTAATGTCTATCACGTAGCTTAGTTAATGAATCATGTTCAACCACGCAGGTTAACACACACCTTGTCAAGTCCTCAGTAATGAAGCTAATGAGCTAACGGAGAAGAGAAGACCAGGATGGAAAGGAAGAGCCAAAGAGGTTGAGCCTTTCACACGATCCGGAGGAGACGTCTATTCTTGTGGTTCCCTGGCAGACGAAGACGTACGCTGACATACACACTGACACGGACAGGTGCTGTGTGTGTGTGTGGTACTGACTATGGTGAACAGCTGTGTGTAGGCGCATGTTCAGGGCGCGCTGGGAGGTAGCTGTTGCATTCTGCTACCTCTCTACCGGACGCAGCATTCGAAACAAGCACGCACAGAGGTCTCGGCAGCTGCAAAATGGCATCCGAGGACCCCGAAGCCAGCGGCACTCACCCTCACAACGGACAGGGAGATATTCTACCTTTCAGTCTGCAGACCGGAGAAATCTCCCTCAGTCACATATCTCAAGTCCGGCTCCTGACAGCCCCACCACCAGCCTGGGGGAGCACTTAGACCACAACTGCTGGCTCAAATATTTACCTAGCCCCTTCGCCTATTCCAGCGCCAGCCGTAAGGCTCAGCATCACAATCCTGTCCCACCTCCCATCCTGTCTGTCAGTCACCACTCAGGCCAGCTAAGTCCCCCTTGGAGCAGGGAGGCTATTGGGGATTTAAAGGAAAAGCCCTTTATCCAGGGACTTTCTCTACAGGCTGGGGCGAGCAAATGTCCCATGTCAGCAAAACACCATAAATGCGGCAAAAGGCATCTTCTGTCCTTTCAAAAGTGGCAAACAAACATTTGTGTGAGAGCGAACAAATTGTGTCCAGTTTGAGTGAAGTTGTTGGAGAAGCTGTGTAGGAGGCCGAGTGGTTATTTCTTAAACGGAATTTACAGACGCCGCATCGATGACTGTGAAGTCCTTTTTGAATCCATATGGCCATTACAGCACACGGTGTGGGTGACGGTGGAGGACGGACCGGTGGGATGTGATGCTACATGCTGATTAACCCTGAGGTGTCTCGTATAGGTTAATCTGGGGGATTAAACTCCCAGGCTTCAGGAATGTCAATGGTGACTATAGCCAGACCAGGTGTCCACACACAGCCCGCTTGGGGGCCAGGGTGTGTTTACGCGTGTGTGTATGTGAGTGAGAGGGCGAGAGAGAGAGAGAGAGAGAGAGAAAGAGGGGGAATTGACAAGAATGGCCGCGCCTGCATGACAATAACAACTGCTGGGCTTTACAGGGAGAACCAGTATGCTGGAATCCGCTGGACCATCCTCAGCTCTTATTCAATTTACATCAACTGTTGGCGTGTAAGCGGATACTTTTAAATGCCGAGTGTGCTCATATTCACGCCCGGGCCCACTCACATACTCTCGCAATCCCCCATCATGGATTCTACCCATTACAGCAGCTCCACGTGCCGTTTTATCAGTTCCTCAATTACTCATTTCGGTCCTGAGCCTGAACCGACAGGTTCCAGTTACACCGCGGTGCCCCGGAAGAGTGACATATCATTATCAGTGAATGCTGACTCTCCACTTATTTTACTGCGGGAAGTGTATGCATAAGAAGCTGTCCTCCCCGTCTAACCTCCGTTGGTTTTGATTGTGACACAACCTATTACCAAACAGTGCAGTCACGATAAGATACGGGAGCGACGTAACGTCCGAGGATGGGCAAAGCTTTTAATGATATTAGAGGTCACGGCTGGCCGGGCAGCTCGGAACCAAATCACTCAATAAATGTGGAATAGTAGAAGAATGGAAGATAGTGACAAAAATATATATATATTTTTTTACATTTGGATAAAATACAAAATAATGTGTTTTATTTTGATACATTTTGATGAGAACGTTTTGTAGTTTATGTACATTTACAGCATCGTTTTTGTGTGTGTGTGTCAATACGTTTCCGTGTATTTTTGCCCATCCCTGGTTCTGTCTTGGCTGCTGCTACCTGAATGGAGCCCTCCTTGGATTGTCACCTGTCCCTTTAATAAAGGTGGCATTAGGAGAGGCAGCAGGGAGGAGAGCAGCTGGAGAAGGTAATCCCGTCTCTCCAGGTCAGCCGTCAGACAAGCCGTAGCAGGCCCCACTAATTCTAGCCTAATTAACACACACCAACAGGGAAATCTTTCTTTGTCAGACCCGCGTTGAGCCGTTCACCCACTTCTCCCAGCAGCCACTGCAGGGTTAATACTTTCCACCCGCTACACTTGGGGCTTTGACCGGCTCCAACATGCTTTGCTTCCTGATTCTTGGCTTTCATCAGGACTGTTTGTCTGGAAGGAGCGTTTCTTGTAAATTTTTTAGGGCCACCACGTATATTCTGACCTACTGGTGGTCCATGATTAGGTCCTCCTCCCCGGGTTACCTGCGTTACTAGCCTGGAGACAGCGATCATAGCATCCTGTCAGCACTGGTTGATGCTCCCAACAGCGTCAGGATTAGGAATGATAATTTAATGTTATTGACCGTTATTAGGAAGATAAAGCGCGAGAGAGCGAGGCAAACCAAACTGATGATTACCATTATTTGCTCGGTGTTTGAGTGCCAAAAAACCTTCATCGGATCCTTATCTATCGGGACCTTTCATCCATTCCATCCTGCTCGTCTATTGCCAACAAGGATTCAAAAATCACAGTTGCACAACAGAAACTTGTCAAGAACGACACGATGAGACTCGTATCCCCTCTTTGACTCATCAAAGGGAAGAATTATGTTATCGGCAACGTTTTCTTGGATGTATTTCAATGCTTGGTATTAACCTTTGTCCTTTAAACCTCATTAAATGCACAGACTGTAGAACTGTTTGCATGCACATTAAAACTTAGATTCTTTTCCGACGAAGGCAGTAAAACGATGCGTTCGACCTTCTTACCGCATGGAACAGAGTCAGACGGTGCTAGTGTAAATCAATTTATTCAAGCAGCTGATTGTGTCATTATTGGTCAAATAATGGATTCGTCTCCATGGGTGGGGGCAGATATCAACGCCTGGTGTGCGTGTTAACACTGAGTGACTGAGGGGAGATCGAGGAGGACGGCAGGGGAGTCTCTCACTGTCAGCCAGGTGGAATGTGAAACACACACCGCCACTAATGCTCGGAGACACCGCTGTCCTCAGTGTGTTTGGTAGGATTGAGATGTGCACCCTTGGCGTTTGACCCCTCGTTCTCTCTTCCAAAACACCACTTATCCATTTCTCTCTCTCCTCCCACGCGTGCCCCTTTTCAAGTGTGTCTCCTGCTGCACTTTGGGAGGGAGTCAGCGGGGTGCTCGGGTATTGGGTGTCATTTAAAAAAAGCCGTCGTCATGAGCGGCTGAAAATGGAGCGTGACTTTGTCGGGTCCTAGCTGTAGCCCGGTGAAAACAGTTTGGCCTCCCCGAGCCGCTTCCCCACAGCTCTTAGAGTTCCTTTAATGGAACTCTATTAAGTTCTCTTTTTGATGGGATTGATTTCTCCTTCATGTTGTTCCAAATGAATATTTCAACATATTTGCCAGCTTTTCCTGGATGCCAGCAGCCATCGCGTAAAAATAAAGTCTTACGTCTCCCACAGGTAGATTTACTCATAAGTGAAGTAAACCCAGCTCGTTTCCCTCGTACGTTACCCAGTCTCATGACCATCACGCAGCGCTACACATGCACAAACACACGCTGACTCTAACTTTTGTCCCCCCCCCCAACCCCCCTCTGTTAGGGCTTACTCTCACACACACACACCCACACATACACACATACACACACACACACACGCACATACATACACAAGCGTGCAGCTGGCGGGGATTAGGAGAAAGGAAGCAGAGGGAGCGCACAGAGTTTTGGAGTCAAAACAACAGAGCTGGTCTTGACCTTTGACCTACGTGGCCATTCGTCTGTTGATAACTTCAGGCGGTTCCATAAGAGGGCTCCACAATGTGTACGATCCATTAAGAAGAGCTCTGGACGGAGAAGAAAAAAAGTCAGCCCCTTCCAATTGTTTCACCGTAAGATAGTGATGACTGCATGGTATCAGGGTATATGATAATTAATGTCTTCCATTAGAGGGAAAACCCTTTCTCTGCACTTTTCCTGCTGGAAGGAGTGCTGAAGTAGCTTAGCTCTGTGTTTCTGGCCTACCTGGGGTAACAGACAAGTGATACCCTGCATGTTAAATAAAGTCCTCCTCCTCCTCCTCCTCCTCCTCCCCCCTCCGTGCGTCCCTCCTCTGCAGTGTTCCTCATGTTAAATCAAGCCTTCCCTTCCACTTCACCCACCATCCCTGCCTCCCGCCCACTCTCCATCCAGCCATTGTTAACAGGATCACTTTATACATGGTAATATCCCGGTAATACACATCATATTACTTTCCCTCAAGATGTCATAAAAACGGGAGACGTGAATGCTATCTCTGATGAATATTGAATAACGTATATGCGCCGCGCATCTCTTTTGTGCCAGCGTGCCAAACGCGTCTGGGGTTGCGGTCTGAAGTGTGTGAACCTGCGTGTGGGCCCACTGTTGCTGTGGGGTGTTAATTTTATCTGCCATCACGCTGGTGGTTGTGTTGTGGACTAAGTGGGGTAATTTGCTAGAGGTTAGAGTTGCAGGCATGGATACCAGGCGATGATAAGTCATACCAACGGGCCTTATCGTGTGTAACTGTGCTCTCTGTTCAGTTTATCTTCTTCCCTTCCTGATTTGTGTCCTCCCTTTGTTCTTTCCCTCCAGCGTCCTAAAATCTTGCCCATTCCTGCATCCCTGGGTCGAGCGAACCAGCCTGTAGATTTCAGCTTTATTATACAAAGTGCCATTTTTAGTGCGCATTAGCATCCGTGCTGCTATATTATAACCAGCAAGACTATGAAGACATGGAAATGAGACAGCAGCTCTCAACAGGGGCTCTCAAAACAATTATCTACTTCATACACAGGGATGCTGTTGGACTATTGGCTTCCTCTTGCCGCTGCCCTGGGCTTTCTCATGTCTCTAAGTGGGAAATACTGCTGACTTGCCACTTTCTCACCACACCAACCTTGCTCTTGTTACAACAGGGTTGAATGGAAGCCTTTTTTTCCCCCTGGTCTGTCTTTGGTTTTGCAGCCAAAATGGCAGGAACAACAGGTATTGTGTCACAGGGGGGCCCCAAAAGAGGTTGACCGAAATGATGCGGTCAACTGCAAGGACCTAATGCCTTCAGTTGAAAAAGTGTTAGCTTTTACATTCCCATTGTTGTATTGATAACCATTTTATAAACCCCCTGTATTCACATACTCACTGTCTCAGCTGAAAATAAAATTCTTTAGCTTTTTATTTTAATCTAACTGTGTTGCTCCCTGGGGGGTGCTTCAGTCAGACGTGGACAGCTGATAGTTGAAAATGTTTTTCATTTTATGTAAAGGAAGGTTTAATGTGCAAAGTTATCGTCTTCCTGGCTGTGCAGCAGCTAGAAATGCTCCGTCTGATACGGCTTCCCCCTCGCTCGCTTCCATTAAGGCTGCGTTTGAAGTGTTTGGCTGGGCGTTGTAAATATGAAGCTGTCAACTGCGAAGATGAAAAAGGATTTGGTAAAAAAAAAAAAAAAAAAAGCTTTGGATTAGGTTAGAATGATGAACAATGAATATTGCACAATGAGGATAACCAGTTTATATGTATGCAGATGAGCACTTTGTACACATGTAACCAAATGCAGGTTTTTGTTATTACAGCTTGAAATGCAGGTATTTGTAATATCTTGAATATATTTAATATATTTGATCAGTGCTGGCTGGCTGTCAGGTACACTTGACACAGATTGCTGCATTTTCAGAAAAATAGGCCATATTTTATTACATTCGCCATATTACATATTACGATGACTGCTGCAGGGCTGGATGTGCAACCTATTTGGTGTAATAACCTGCACGTGTTAGAAAATACAGCGCTGCAAAAAAAAGTGCTTATGATGTCTTAGCGCGGAATACAATGGTTTGATGTTTGTTGTTGTAAACAAGCTCTGATGCGTCGTGCATGCAAAATTGTGTCATCTGACACGACGTGTTCGTCACATGAACATTATTTTCAGTGTTATGTTGATGACTGTTTGACAACCCTCATGATCGTTGTTTTCCGGAACCATGCTTGTTGTTGTTGTTGTTGTTGTTGTTGTTGTTGTTGTTGTTCTTGTTGTAGTAAGTTGCATGTTGTTTTTACAGCTGCAACACACATAAATGTTTTAATCACTCACTCTGTTGATACTTTAGCAAATATAAAACCTCCCCTAAACATTACATTGTTACAAAGACATTTGACTTTGAGGACATCTGCTGCCTGAGTGAGGCACCGTCTAATCCACATGGAGAGGGGACACTCAACATTTTCTAATTCCTATTTTTACTGCGGGTCCTGATCTTGAGGCCCGGGGATTTGAAAAGCAAGTACTGCCCACTTCATCTACAGTAGTGAATCAACTTGAGCCCACATGCCAGATTTGGTCTCTTCAACTTTCTCCTGCGCTCTTGGATTGTACGCAGAGTCCATGAGAGCACCAAGAGGTCCCGAGAAGTAATTGGATTACATGGATGCACATCACTCATGCCCATGTGAACTTATTGTCATGAGTAATTCTCTAATGACTACTTTGTATGGATGCATATGTGCCTGTTTGTTTGTGTACGCCCGCCCGTCTGAGCCTGTGCGCACATGTAGGGCCGTGGGTGAGGCAGGGCCGATCCTAGTCTGGGTAGGATATACAGTACAGAATGTGGGTGAAAAGTGAAGCTCGTTATGATTTCGCCAAGTATGCGTCTGAGGTAGATTCTGACTATATGTTTGCGAATCCGTGTCCTGCCTGAGGGGGTCTGGGCTGTGGTTTCAAGCGTTTGAACCGTAAGAGCGATTAGGCAAGGGAGGCAATGAGTCAGTGTGTGTGTGTATGTGTGTGTGTGTGTGTGTAAGTAGCATGACTCGGCGTGTGTGTGTATAGGATGAATGTTCTGTGGTGGCTGGAGTTCCCCCTAAATCAAGTCCACACTGTGCTCACATGAATGTTTTTAGCAGCAGCTGTCACCCTGGGCTGTGGACATGAAAGGCTGCCATGGAGGACAGGGAGGCTAAAGATCTGAGGACCGGGCCTGCAAACAAAGACACTTCTGCTTATTCCGATCATTTTGTGAAGCGCTGGCTCTTTTCATTATGTGGGCAGAGCTGACATTTCTGCCCGAGCACGCCGGCACTTTAGGCGGTAACGCACACACGGACACACCTGCCTGAGTCAGGGCACGCGTGGCTGAAGACGTGCGGGCGTTTACGTCTTCGCTGACGGGAGTTCGGTTTTACCTTTGGCTTTAAGGATTTCTTTCCCCACCCCCACCCTCCCCCGGACTGTTTTTATGTCTTTCTCCCGTTCTCTCTCAGACTTCTTTCCCCTCCTCTTGTGAATGTAAGAAGACGCTGTGAGAGGAGACGGGCGCTCCCGTCCTCTCTGGCTGCGTCCTCAAAGCCCCGTCCTACTCCTCTTCACATCTCACTGGCCATAGGCAGCCAACGGAGCACAGGACTAATTGAGCAGGTCACCGAGGTTATGCAGCCTCTCCAAGCCTCTCCACTCTTTTTGCCTCTCTCTCTCTCTCTCTCTTTCTCTCTCTCTCTCTCTCTCGCTCTCTCTGTCTCTTCACTGGCCCGCCTCCTTCTCTTTGTTGTGGTTTTCTCTCCACTCTCCACTCATTTACTTTACAGATAATATATTACAGTGCAACAACAAAATAAACACTTCGCTCTGATGTCTGAAACAGGAAACTTCAAATGCAGCCTGAGCCAAACTTTCCTCCGCTCTTTTTTTTACAGAGGTTAATCGCAGGGGGAATCCTTGCGAGGCTTCAACATTTTCAGCGCCACCTCTGCTCATCTAAAATCGTTCAGAGCTTGTTTTGCTTCCTCTCCTGCTCCCTCTGCGTGTGATGTAGGAAATGTAGGAGATGTTTGTCTTTTCAGGCGGGTTCCGTTGTCTTTTGTGTGTCTTGTCTGAAACAGCATGTCATCTAGGCGGGGCGGCTCAGGGAGGATGTGTGTGTGAGAAAGAGAGTATGTGTGCTGAATGAAATGTATAAAGCGGTACGCCTGCCTGCACACACACACACACACAACAGCCTTTGGCCTAATGGGAGTTGACACGCCGACAGGCTCTCTGAGCTCTTTATTTGGGCCTCCCGCTTCAGAATATTGTGTGTGCGCGTCTGCGGGTTGTGTGTCTCTATTGCGTGTGTGTGTGCATGCATGTGCGTGTGTGACCCTGGTGGTGCTCGTCGCCAGGCCCCTAGAGAGTTCTTTAACCCCCTAACAGAGTCAGACTCATTTACATTGAAATGGGAGAGTGGCAGGGCCCCTTTATGGACTGTTTGCTTTCGCTCTATAGAAAAGCCTCAACTCCACCTCTCAGGGCATGCATTCACACATG
>OMNV01000153.1:276-30655 GCA_900303265.1 Brotula barbata | reverse complement strand
CCCCACCCCCAACTGACAGTCCTTGTTGATCTGTGCTGACTCGTTACATTTTTTCTGTCGGACTCAACGATATGAACCCCACAACCCCAAGAGATAGCCGTTCACCTTATGGAATGTGGTAATGCATTAAGCGTACCTAAGGCAAATTAATCAGACATAGCCAGCTGGACTGCAAAATAGAAGCAGAGTGGCCGGTTCCTGTTCATGGTCATCTCAGCTCCTAATGTGGCCCCTTTCAGTGTTGAGGAGCTTCAGGCATTAAGCAGTAGTCACCAAATTTCTCTTCTCACCTGATTTCACATTATCTTGCTATGTTATTGTTGCATTTAGTGCCTGATCCCTGCTGAGGTTAAATGCAAAACAAGGGAGAGAAAATCCTACAGCTTTTAAACTTCAGACCTTAATTTCATCCACATTTCTTCACACTTACTCTGGTATTTAAAGGGTTACTGGTGGCTGGGAAATTTATGCTATACTTAACCGTACATCGTAAAGTGTTCTGCAGTTGTGTGATGTGTACGTGATTCGTGCTAAAACACCCACAGCAATGTTTTATTACACAGTATGTTATGGTGATTTAGAGCCTGGAAATACAAAATGCAGAACAACAGAGTCATATTTTTATGTTTTAAATTACAGCAATAGGTTATGATTCTGTTGAACTAAATGTTTGTTTCTGTGTGGTATCTAAGAGTAATTTGGTGCACTATTTCTAGTGTGTGCCTGTATAGATAACCTATAAAGAGCTGAGCAAATTAAATTTTCATGCGGGACCTAAGATGTAGACGTCAATGTGCAACAAATTAAGAGCTTCAAAAGATAATCCCATAGCTGCAACCTCATTCCATGGAAAATTCCATCACATTGAAGTTGGACCATTCTTATTAAAACTCAAAGTAAGGGACACAAAAGTGAAGCTTTGTGGTGGGTCTTAGAAAGCTGAGCTACCACAGACTGCAAATTGCTTTGGAAAATTCTCATACAAAATTGATTACAGTTCTTTCTAAGTAGTGCTGAATCTGATTCCTTATGCCCTTTGATATATTTTCTTCTGCAGTTAAATCTTCTCCTTCCTAATTTATTCCATGATATCATGTCATCAACAGTTTAGGGCCTCACATTCCTGGGCCTTCACTTCAATCTTTAGATTTCGACATCCCGTAATAAAACATTTAACATCCTCCGAACAGCAAACTTATACCTAAAAAGAGCTAACACAAGCCAAATTAACATCAAATGAATCAAATGATCATCATCCAATGAATATGATTCAGAGAATATTACAGCAGGTAAGTGGATTGTGCGTACTGTACAGTATGTTTGGAGTAGGGAACCGTTTTACTATGAGTAGCACGGTTATTGTACGTCATTCAGGAGTGCAGCAAGAGTGTTTGCTGCTGTTTCGCAGAGCATGGTGACTTTGGTCATTACAAGACCTGCTAGCATGTCTAGCTAGCTACAAACTAGCATTGCTGCTATGAATTAGGATTGCCTTTTGGTCCTCATCAGACAAGAAAAAGTGTCAGATTTTCAAACCGAAAGGTGGCGTGTCAACATCAATTTCCTATCTGACCTTCCATTCACCATGTCGCAATTTCACTGTTAATGTAAAGTGCGATAAAACCTTCAACTCTAAATGCTGCTACTACTGTGTGTAGCTAGGTATTAGGTTAGACTCTGTTGCCAATGTTTACGAAGCAAAGCACTTACCAGAAATGCTCTGACTAACGCAATGGGGCTATTTTTTCACAGGAGAAACTTAAGTCAAATTGATGTTCTGCATGAATATTTATGTCTTTGATAAGCAGCATAAAAAGCAAGATGACCTATTGCTTGACAAGTTGATGTTTCTTACAGATCAATCATTTAATGTCATGTCCTTGTTCTGATAGACATTTGGCTGAATTTGCTCTTTTTCTTTTACTTTCTAACCTAAATGACCAGTGGTCAAAGTATAACTGCACCTCAGCTAGATTTTATTGATTTTAATTTTGAAATACATACCCTTTTGATGATTTTGAAGTTTTGTTTTACTTATTTGCATGCTTCATGTTTACAGCGATCATACAAAATACTCATGCTAATGACATTTGCTGTTCCTTTTTGTTATATAAACTCCAACACCACTGACCCTTAATTTATTTCTCACTCTGTAATCATACCATCTAAAAGTCAAGTTTTGTCATTCCTGGTTGGGAGCAGTCACACTTGGCGCAACATGAAATCCTGTTTAGCTTGTTGCAGTATTTGCTTATTATTTCCGATATCTGTGTGACTATGTCAAAGAACATGCTTATTTGTTTTGCTTCCTCTGTTATAGAATTTGTAATATAGAGATTCAAACTCGTACAAGCACTCGTACAATCAGGCTGACATACATATTACAATATATATGTAAACAGGCACATGGAAAAGCCTTTTCATGTTCACATGCTCGCCCTTGAATTTGGGGTTAGTTTCTTCTTAATTATCTTTAATATTCATTGCTGTGGGCTCAGAAGGTTTCATATCTGTTTGGTGTCTGCACCCCGCGCGCTGCATGACAATTAGTTTCTTACATAACCACTCGCCACACGCCCACACATGCACACACACACAGGCAAACACATGCATATGCACACACCCACGACAAGAACATGCAGACAAAAACACAACCACATGTGTACAAACTACAAACTCACACACGTTAAGCCTTCTTCTCTCCTCTGGGGGATGTTTCAGTCAAATTAGTTTATACCTCTGCTCCTCAGAAGCTTGCATTCCAATCCTTTTATCGCATTTCGCTAACATGCATGTGTCTGTGTCTGTGTACGTGTGTGTCCTGTCTTCATTTCACCAAGTGTAAATGACCGTCAGTGACCCAAATTACCATACATATACTGTTGCTACATATTTTTATTTAAATTGTATCCTTTCCTGGACCACCTTCACTCACCTTGCCCTCGTGCTAGCCTTTCTGTCCTTTCTGGTTGCTGCAGTAATGGCGGTGGTGATGAGATGTTCAACGTTCTAAGCACAAACAGCACAGCCCATCAGAAACACCAATAAAAACAGAAGGTGCTGGCTGGTCTCACCTTTACCCCAGGCCAGATATCAGCATATTAACACAAATATGAAGCATAAAATTGTGTGTGTGTGTTTGTGTTTGCCTATCTGCATAGCACTGCATACGAAGGTGTATGTGGACACAAGTGTATTTTTGCTGGCTTACATCCTGTCTAGGATTGGTGCATTATTTCTTCTTAGTGGATTCCAATTGGCTTCTGAAGGTGAGGAATCAGAGTGTAGGTCTGACACATAGGGAGGCAGAGAGGAGGATAGATGGAAATAAAGGAGTATTGAGAGACAAAGAGGTGATGAGAAAGTTGGAAGCAGAGAGAGAGAGAGAGAGAGAGCGAGAGACAGAGTAGATGGAAAAGAAGAAATTGCATGAAGCAGGTCTGCTGCTCTGTTCCCTTGGTGATTTGAGTCATCTTCATTGGCTGGATATACAGTATTGCCAACTTAGTAATGATTAGTCTCACAGTGTGACCAAGAGAGCTGTATGTGTGTGTGTGTGTGTGTGTGTGTGTGTGTATGTTTTGATATAGCAGGAAGGTGTTGTTCATAAATCTCTCAAACAACCTAAAGAATCACAGTCATGTGAATACGCCTGCAAGACTGTAATGGAAGACTGCCTTACCTTAACCAGGAGCATTACAGGAAAACATGTTGATGTCTGTTAGCTCACCAATAAGCCATCAACAATGGGCTAGGGATTGAATGTGATGAACAGCACAGCTGAAGCAATTCACAGGCCTTGGATGAAGATATTTTCATAGGAAAGTAAAAATCAAATGAAGCTGCCCCCACTCTGAATACAGACAGTCCCTTTTTCATTATGTTAAAGAGGTAGGAGTCGAATGAGGTTTTGATTTGATTGCTGGGTGATTTGTGTGGATTAATGAGTTTGTTAAACTTCACAGAAGTGACTTATGGGTAGGCGTTCTTATATTCCCTTTTCATTTTTCTCATTTCTGCCGGAATGCAAACTGTGTGCATTTTAGTGGTTCAACTATAGCTGTCATATGACACAATAGCGGGATTTCCATATACCTGTAGTTTCCACAATTTGAAGTAGTGCTGCATAATTATCGAATTTGAATTGAGATTGCGAGTTAGTACATGTGATTACATTATTGTTTGCCAAATATTATGACGACTATGACAAGCTTTTCAAATTATGGTATTATCCAACTGGGGTAATGAGGGAAATCCTAAAGCTGGCCTTTAAGGAAGTCAGTCACTTTTAAAGCAATTGTACTTGTGTTATCCATTTGTACCGCACTAACTACTAGAAGTAATAATTTACAAATTTTCGTTTCATTCATATATGAAACAAGAATCCAGTCTGAACTGGTTTCACTAGCTTAGCAATCTATTCATTCTGGTCCATGGTGAAAGTCATGGTGGAAGTTAACGCAGGTGACCTAACGCTGTAAACATTAACATTCTTTGCATACATGCTGTAGAAGGTTTTTGTTGTGTCCACTCCGCCAACATGCTACAAGAAAATAATCACAAAATGCAATCAGTTTGTGTGTCACAGCATGTAGAAGTCACAATTTCAAAAAATTCTGCAGGCCTAGTTTGAAGAGACAGGTTTAACCGTGGACAATGGAAACATAAACGAACGACCCTCAGATAGTTTCAAAAAAGTTTTTACAATTGCTTGAGGTGGATTTTGTTGTGTTTTGACAAAGAAGTAAATCAGAAAATTGCGCTGGAAACAGACATGGTGGAACTGGTGCACTGAGGATATGGTCTGATGGCATTGCACAACTCATCAAAGTTGCAAGGGACATATGGAAATGCAACACGATAGCATTTTCCCCACATCTCTGCCCCTGTAAGGGTTAACCAAAAACAAATGGCTTTGTCTGAAAATCTGCTCTGAAAAGTTGTACCATAAGGAAACAGAACAACAATGGAGGAATGTAACAGTGAAAATACAGTAATTTGATTTTTAACACCAATCTTCTCTTCTCTTCTCTTCTCTTCTCTTCTCTTCCAACCTGAGGATGAAGTAGGTCTAATAGCAGATCTGCTCTCTCCCTTTCATCCCTCTGAATTATTATTTTTTGCAGACTTGAATTATTATTACTTTCTGCCTATCCCTGCACTCTTTGACTGGGAGTAGAAGGAAATAAGAAAACTTTATCTCGTACATCTGCACAATAACTCATCTTTTAAACTGTTTTTAAAGGCTCTTAAAAGTTTAATCTACATCAGTGGTGAGGCAGAAATATAGTAATCTGTGTCATCTAATAGGTTCTGCCATTAAAATGCTTATTTTTTCCATATATAGCAGAGCTGACTGCTGTGTTTCTGGCTAGGCAAAAACATTTGAAATGCAAATCAATCTTTCAATTGAAGCAAACTCCTTTCATATTTAGCACACGAATTATCTAATCACAATTTGATTTCAGATGTATGGGCATATCTAAGTGAAATCAAATAGTCTTTTTAAACTCTCGCTATCCCAAACATTAGGCATTGAATTGCATGGTGGGAGTCTGAGTGGACTACTAATGTGCTGGCAATTGGAGGATTGAGATCTTAAGTGTCCTTTCACACTCTAATCAAATTGATAAGGTGGTCCTACCACAAGGGCAATCTTGCTGTCCTCTGAGTGTTTGGCTTTAGTTCTTGCTCTCTCTCCCCCTCAATTCAATTTAATACAATTATGCCTGGCACCCATTGTTGCAAAATCAATTACATGACAATCTGTAATAATAGGACCATCATATTAAAAGAAAATGATGTGTAAATTACATTGAAAAAAATATTACACATTTAAGATATGTTTGAAAAATCCACACATGAAACAACATTTTCCTCCTATTTGCATGGGTGCTGTGTTCTCGCAAACAACTCTCTCTAAGAACGTGTTAGCGAGTTAGAAATGTTGTTTATTTTAGATAAAAATGACTCTTGGCAAATTGACTTAAGGATTTTGTATATCCTCTTATGTATTCTACAGAAATGTAAGCCTCTAATATAGTCACATTTTTTGAAGCAGAGTAAGAAATGCTGTTCATCATCCGTTTCCCATTTTACAAATTGTATTTCTATTTAATCCAGACACACGCAAATATTTCAGTTTCCGACTTGTATAATTGGTGTTTCCAAATTTCCAACACTCCTTGAATGCAACATAAGGCTACGTTTCATGTGATTGGAGAGAAATACATGCTCAGAGACTAAAACTGGTGTACCATATTAAGGTATAACCTGTATATGAGTAGATAAAGCTCTGGATTGATTTATGCTTTGCTCGCAAAGCATCACTACATCACCATCACTACATCACTATGTACATCAATATTGGAGTCGTCAGGTTCTTGGAATTTTGTCAGATTCTTTAGAATTTTGTAAAACTGGTGTAAAAGCTTAGAACAAGTGGCTTACCTCACATTTCTCTGTTTTTGTTACCGTAACGACCCATTTTTCCTTTTATTTTTCTCAGTTCTCTGACATCTACTAAATTTGTTCTCTGATCTCCTCTGTGGGTCCCTTGTTCTAGGATAAAACCACCTTTTACTATTTGAGATCAAAGGGAGAGTTTGCATAATGGAAAGTGGGGAATGCCACAGCATTAACCTGAAAAGGAGAGTTCCGTGGATTCAGTTGAATAATATAAAATGGAATGCCAACACTTTCTCTTAACTGTCTCTTTTAAGACTCTTTTCATATGCCGTCCCAGCCACGACTGAGGAAGGCTTATGGCCACTTCAGATTTGTTCCCAAGTCATTCTTGGTGGTGTTACCATACTGTACCATTGCATCTGAAATCACTTGAACTAGATCAGGGGCTTTCAACATATTTTTGCTTAATGACAACCTTCCTGACTCAGGAGCAACCCCTGGACCGCTGATGTGGGTGGTAAAGACAGGGATAGAGATTTGTATTTTTTTCTTAGCTATTTATGATATTTCACAACCTGGCTCTTCTTGGCAGTACAGTAAATCAGTAAACAGTTGAAAATCCCTGGACTAGCTGTTAACCTCCATCCATTATCTGTACCGCTTATGCAAGTCAGGGTCATGGTGGGGCTGGAGCCTATCCAGGCGGTCATTGTCTAAAGGCAGGGTACGCCCTGGACAGGCCGGCAGTACATTGCAGGTCGGACAAATATAGACGGACAGCTCAGTCAGACTCCCATTTACACCTATCAGCAATTTGGATACTCCAATTCATCTAAGGAGGAAACTGGAGTACACCACACAGAAAAGGACCTTGGTCAGCTCAGGAGTTGAACCCACAACCTTCTTGCTGTGAGGCAAGAGTGCCCACCACCGTGACACAGTGCTCTTGAATCTCTTATACTACAAATGAATAATGAACCTCCAAAAGTAGTAACGTCATCATATTTGGCCCTATAATAGTCTGTCACAAACTAAAGGTTGAAGTATAATTTATAACTCGGCTTTAGAACTGCACCGTGAAGCTGGTTTTGGCAAGTGAATCAGTCGTGAGTCTCTGCGTAAACCTTTGGGACGTTCTATAGAACCATTGCTTTATTCCTCAGCAGAGACTAATAAATAAATTGAGATTCTCATATTCTCTGGCAAGCCTAATCATGACATAGTGAATTATAAAGGTGCTTTAGATGGTCAAGTATTGCCAATAGACAGGAAAGGACACAGTGCATCTCTGCCATGAGCAATATTTCAACGTAGATTTCAATATTGGCAGATGTTCATAAGATGCCGGTTGTAAAAAGAGAACATTTAATTTCACATACCTGGAAATACACAATGTTTCTATTTAATTAGTTATTGAATTAATACTTAAGTATTTTTGGGTATAGTCAGCAGCCAAAACTATTGTATTGAGTATATAACAAGCGCAGTGATTCTTGTTACTTTTTTAGCATGACATGCAGTAATTTTAATTTTTTACATTATAACGAACACTTCTTAGTCCATCAGCAGTGAGCTGCATGAGATGTAGCAGTTTTGAAGAATGAGCCGCACCCACACAACTTTGCCAACCAATGAAAGCAAAATAATAGTGGGGAATGTGAAAAAATAAACATTTATCTGGCTTGCTCCAGTGATTCCACATGTAAGATTTTGTGATAATTGACAATGAAAATTCTGGGAGATAAAAATAAACATGGGAAACATTCACAATTGTAGAAAGTCCAGTGGGTAGATCCAAGGCATCCAAGAAAAATTACGAGCCCCCATCAGGCAGAGCAGAACCATAATTAAATTTTCAGTTGCGGTTTTCAAATCTATCCATTAAAGCCCAATTTGTCCAGCCTAAATTCTAACACCAAACAGACCAGCAAACTTTACTTCACCTAATGTCATTCTGCATCTAATGGATCACCACCATTTTGGGAAAAAGCCACTCTGGAGTACCTGGCAGTCGCCGGCAAGTAGACAGCAAGCTGTGCGACTCGGCAATTCAGTGGAGTAGTTTATTTTCCATTCAGTGGCGCCGAAGCAGGAGTGATGTGCAAAGTAATACCCGTTATACGATACGGCTGTTTCCCTTTAGTCCTACGGTAAAGCAACTACACAACAGAATGTCAGCCACCCAGTGAGACGCTCTGACACAGACAGGGGCGGTAAAACAAAGAGAGAAAAAGATCGCAGTTATAGGGAATGAAGCTTGACAGAATAAACATCCAAATATATACGAATGGGCAGGAGTTTGTGGTTTGCACTCAGTTGTATTCTGACATCAAGACATGTTTATGAGAGGGATAGCAATAAGGCTTTTTCCACATTTCACACCACAACACGCTCCCCCAATTCCCCTTCTCCCCTATTCTCTTCCTCCCTCGCTTATCTCCTTTTCTTTCTCACTCTCCCCAGTCATCCATTTTTCTTTCTCATTCTCCCACACTCTCTCGTGATCATCCTTTTGCTTTTTATTGGCAAGTCCCTCGGTCGCTGTGGCTTAATGAGCTCCTCTCTCTCACTCTTCTTCATTTGTCAGTGTGTCTGTCTTTGCTCTGGCATCTTCCAGCCCTGCTCACACCCCCACCTCTCCACCCCATCTCCACAGGCGCTAATAAGTAGATCTGCTTGTACATTAACAACCTACCAAATAAAATTAGCTTCAACAATCTTATCATTAATTTTACTAGTGGAGATTTTATACTAATTAGCGGACATATTTGATTCTGGCTTTTTAGGGCACTGCGTGTGTGTCAGATATGTGCTTAGCATGTTTGAGTGCGTTTGTGTGTGTCTGCATACATGTATGCGGAAGTCCTCACGTGCCAGCTTCATTGCTCTCAACGGATGCCACTGGAGCGATTTACGACTCCGGTGGGATATTGGCGGGAGATGTAATGGGCGGAAGAAGGGAAAGGTGGTATAGAGACTATCCCCAGGCCTGCCATCAGTGCACTAGAGTTATGGGGAATGTGTAGAAGACCCGGGGGGCCGCACACCACTGCAGAGGGTGTCCCTGAATGTCGTCATCCACATCTGCGGCAGTGCCATCCGTTGCTCCGTACTCTATGTTTGTTAGTGTGTGGAAGCATCTGTGTGTCTGACAGTGCTGACTGCAATCATTTGGCAGCCTTTAGTAATATTTGTGTGTTTATGTAGTAGTAGAGGATGTACTCACATTTTTCCAAAACAAGTTATCCTGCATTTGACATTTATTTAATGTGTTTAAGCAGTGCTCAATACTTAAACCCTCAGAGGTCTGTGGTTTTTGATGTTCCTTAATCAACTAAATGTTATACCAAGCTAGTTCTGTCACGCGGCATCAAACACATTTGTTTGTTTTTTTTCATGAGAACTTTCAGTCTATTGCCTTTTTAGTCCTAATTCTGCAATAATTTTTAGATGCTAAGGTGATCGTAAAAATCCAACTTACTGTAAATTCAGATTTTCCCATTGTGTTGAATAAAGCTTGGGCCTTTTGTAAGAAGAAGAAAAGTACTTTCTCTGCATTTAACCCATCCTAACTATGAGGAGCAGTGGGCAGCACTCTCATGCACATGCAAACAAACACAAACGAACGGGAAGAAGGGAAGACAGAACAGTGGAAATCAGAAACTAGTACAGCAGGACAAAAACAATGAAAAGAGACAGAAGAAAAGGAATGATGGCTGCAAAATATGAAAGGAGGAAGAAAAGAAAACTGTCAAAAGGAAGATGCAAATGTCAAAAATTGTCTTTCAGTGCAGTAGTTGAGTAGATGCACTCTATTTGGTGCACTTTAAATAAGACATCCCTGAGCTCCATCTCATTTTCACACTTCGATTTGACCACACTGAGTGCTGGTGAAACAACAGGCGCTAACATGGACTGGGTCACAGTGTAATCTTTTAGAGCAAGGAAGGCTGTTCAATGGCCAGAATGTAAAACGTCACCCTTTCCCAATTACTTAGACATATTGCTGTAGTCTGGCTGGAGATGCATGTAGTTAGCATTTCCACTTTGAGTTGAAACCAATTACCGCCCCTGCACCAGAACTGCTCGATCAGATGTACAGCAGCATATATCCGAGAGGATTCACTGCCACATCTGATTAGGGCACCTTTTAACTGTTCATTGGATTTGATAAGCCTGTCTTTATGTTTATCCAGTCCCTTCACCTATAGATAAAAAGATCTATTATTTACCTGATACCACATTTAACGAGGGAGCCCATTTGGATTTAACAGGCTCTTACAGGAGATCAGATGGATGGGTTGGAGTGTCATCCATGGCAATCAGAGCTCTCCAGCCACGTCCTGTGGCTCAAAAAGATGTGACATTTGATGACAGGGGTTTAATCACCTGGCTTTAAATTTGCAATGAACCCTCCACTTAAATGATCAAGAATGTTCTCTTGCGTACTCTTATGTCACTGTCTCTCAATTGTTTTCCGTTTGTGCCATGAAGACACGATTGTGTTCTGGTCTTTAAGGCAAATGTCTGTGCCTGATGAAGCAAGCCAACGGTCGTCTAGGTTGCACACACGATTGCAATGCTGACACCTCAACGTGATGGAAATGTGTAGGCTGCTTTTAAATGTACAGTGCGACATATCACAGATAACAATTGAAACAGTTTCTAGGAGGCTTTGGGGGTAAAAATGTCTAACAGTAAAAATCAAAGACCCGAGTTTGTCTGACTTCACACCGCTTGTTTGTCTCGTTCAGATTTCCTCCGGGAGAAGCTCACTCCTCGGTGTCAGAATCCAGTCAGAGGAAGTCAACACGAGTGGGCGGTAAGTACAACTTGTGTGTGTATGTGATAGAGTGTGTGTGTGCGTTTTGTATTGCCGCCGCGCTGTGATTTTTACCAGTAATGATGTGGCCCTTCACAAATTGACAGATGGGAAAGGGGAGAATGAGAGACAAGGCAAGAGGTAACAGGACAGGCAGGGGGGGATGGGGGCTGATGGGTGAAGACACCAAGAGAACATAATTTTTATCACCTAGTCAGTGAGGGTGGACTGTTGAATAAATGCTCTCCATTTTGTCTTTATTCCCTCTCCCCTCACGCTCTTTTCCCGACACTAATGCCAAATTCATACATCGGGATTGTGGCCCTAATATTGATGATCCTTGTGTGTAAAATGGTCCAAATTTGGGAATGGAGAGATCAAGTCGTGGGTGTTCCCACTGCTTATGTACTGTGATATTGGAAAGCAGTTAAGGATATGAGATATAAGATTTATATGGAATATATGAAAAGTGTAATGATTTTGATTCAGCAGCAAGAAAAACCTCCACTCAAATTTGAGTAATTCAAAATGACACCAAATTTCCAACACTACTTTTTGGCAAATCAATTGCAATACATTATCAAATGGATCCATGCAACCCACCGCCACCACCCATGGCTTGATATCGAACAAACTGAATGCCAAGACACAAAGATTGCAGACCTACCCTTTCTCACAAGTAAACATCACAACTGCCTCAAAACATTGCAATTTCTACAACTCTTACAGCCTGGTGGAAAGTCAATAAAATAAAAAATTACTACAATATCTCCCTCTAAGCACCCATTTGTTACAATCTACACTATATGGCAAGCAAATCCCCCTTAACAGGCACAAAATGGAAAGAAAAATGAATTACACACCTCCACCACATTTCTGAACAGAACACTTTATTAACATCTCAACAACTTAGACACGTATGGCATTGAGAAACAACAATATCTAGAATACATCCAATTAAAGCATTCAATCAAGGCAAAAATAGATATATCTAGAATTCACCTGGAACCACCACCATTACTAGACAGCATCAATAAAATTGCAAAATCAAGCAAACCACTCTCAAAACTATATAAACTCACTGAGTTGACACTGCCAACGCACCTCATATTCCAACCAACAAATTGGAAAAAGACCTCCACATAAACACCTATAACCACTTTTGGAATAAAATATGTAATGACATCTTCAGTATGATTAGGAACAATAACTTAAGGCTAATGAAATACACAAAAAAACAATTGGAACAGTTCAATTGAATATACTCAATAATACACAATACTTTCCCAAACAGATTCAACTCCACACTTATTTCCTAATTTTCACCCCGTTCAGTTATTCAGTTAATTGTTGTTTTTTCTCAGTTTCTTTTTTCTAGCTTGTTTGTTTGTCTGTTCTTGTACTGTTGTGTCTTATTCTTTGTTTTTGTCCTCCTTTTTGTTGATTATTTGTATATGTGGATTACTAGTATACACTAACGTCACCTGTTGTTGACTTTATATCTGGTATCGACTTTGTGTATGTATGCACTAAATGGTGAATGTAAAAAAAAACAGAATGACAAAGTTGTGCATTTTTTGTGTTTTAAAATTGTAAGGATCTCATGTCCCACCACGGGTTGGATACATTCTCCAACCTCCTTAGCTTTATTAAACTCTTGAGATAATATCAATAACGCATTTTGCTTTTGAGCTAAAACAAACGACCATACAAGGCTTTTACCCAACAGCAGCGATTTTTAATATTTTAGCAGCAGCAATACTTGTCTCATGTTAAATTTAAAATCTTAATCTTCAGAGTACAATTGTAACGACAGCTGTCAAATCAAGGCAGCACAGTAAAAAGTTCTCATTGTCCCTGTGGAATGTGATAGAGAAGAAGTACAATCACAGTTACCTGCACCCCTACAGCCCCCCACCCCACCACCACCACCACTCCCATCACCCTTATTGTTTCTCTAGTATGGTTCATTCTCATTTAACACAACATGTGAGTCAGGTTCACCTATATTGAAATGGGGTTAGTGGTTTCTTTTAACCTGGACACGCAAGCAGTTGCCCACACAAAGAAGAAACATTTGTATGACTACAAATTAAATAGAGAGCCATCTCTTCTTTTAACACCCACGGCCAATCATCCATGTATTAGGACACCATTTCGTTCTCTCTCCTTCCCCACAAGAATCTGGAATGTGCCGCAGTGACACTTCCATTGTAGTGGAGGTGGTATGGTTTAATGGGGAATTTTGCACAATGGTGCCATTGACTTGACTGAGATTAATAGGGGACCTGGGGAAGGCAATAGAGTGACTTTACCATAACAATGGTTACTATCCATCAGCAACACAGCCCAAATGCATGTTTGTATGAAATAATCCATTACAGGTAACAAAGGAACAGGCACGGGCCGCTCTCATCCCCGAGCATATCCTCAGGGAGCTCAGTGCTTCCCCTCCTGTGCTAAGACAGAAACGCGTCGCAGACAAGGACGATTGTGCACCCCCGACGGGCTCCCCGCCTCGTGCTGCTGATTACAGTGCCACATTTGCTATAACGTCCGTATGTGTAATGGATTAGCTTGTCGTGGCGCATTAACAGGCCGGCGTATGCACAGAACGCATGTACACAAAACCTCTTATGTTCATACGTTAGCATGAAGATTGAAAATGCAACCTTCCAACTCTGCAGCAAAACTGACATGCCTTGTCTCATCCCTGATAACAGTTGCCAAATGCTGTAGACTAGCTACAATGCTGCATGTGACAGCATGAACTGGGGATTGTAAAGAACACCAATATTTCCTGGGTGATTTATCATGTGGGATCTTACACCCATGAACTAACATGGAGAGTCATTCTGTATGAGCAGGACATAATGCTTTAGGAGGAATTGGAATAGTGTCAATGTGAACTGATAAGATTAGAAAAGTGCAAAAATCTAAGTAAAGCTTTAACAGGTGCTTATTATAAGGTGTATACTTGATGCTATGATGCTATTATTATGTGTAAAGGATTTCAGTTGTGAAGTCTATATAATGTGATAACAAAGTCCTAACAAAGGAATAAATTGGAAATTATTAAAGACTAATTTCAATAAACTACATTTTATTCCATTTTAAGCAGGCAGTGGTTGTTTTTGGATTGGATTTCATACCAGTGTCCTTGCCATTGCTCCAAATTGATGGCAATGTGTTTACATTGGAGACGAGGCCTACAGGCACGCCGTGTGTTTACTGCTGTTCAGTGGGTGTCTTTTGGAGATTATTTCTGTCTGCGAGGTGCTGGGGCTCTGGAGAGCTCTTAATGAGTGCTGATCGTGTTAGACATGGCATCAGGAGAAAAACTGATTTTTTTGCCGCTAAAGTCATATGCAGACACAAAAATATGCATGCAGACATGCAACATACATATGCATTTAAGATATGCCTTTGCAATTCTTTTAAATTACTCCTCCATCTTAACGTCTTCCACATGTTTACTTTTTTCTGTGAGTATCCAAAGGGGAAGCTTTTATGTTAACACAAAACCTCCTCCCATATTTTTCCCTTGGTTCTGGTATCTCTTACCAACATCCTTTTTATCTAACATATGATGATTTTTTTTTTTGCTTCATCTCCATCATTCATCTTTCTTTCTCTCTTGTTTTTTTTATCCTCCTTCCTGCCTTCTTCTTCTCTTTCTTTCTGTCATTATCAGTTTGCATGCGTAATCTCTCCACATTTCCAATTGTTGCAGTAATTCCAGGAATATGAGATAGGGAAAGGGGAGAAAAACCCAAGCACCCAAATCTCTGGGGGAGGCTCCCAGTTCTTATGGGTGCTTCAGAATCCATCTGTTTCACTAAACGCCAGCACCCAAAGTAATTAAAATGTTGCTGGAACAAGTGAAGTCCTTGAACCTCCATCTCTCTCAGTCCTTTTCTCTCCCTGTTGCCATGGTGCTCCAGGCAACCATTGCAACGTGTGGTAAACCTCCCGCTACTGCATTCCATTACAAAATGAGAGCTGCCGCTTTTGCTCTCCCTCTCAATTTCTCTCTCACTCTCTTTTTCTATTTCTCTTCAGAAAGAAGTGTGTCGTTTATTTTCTCCTCTCCAGCACCCCCCCACCCCCCTTACTTCAACAAAGCAGCAGAAGTCAGTGCTTATTTCATCCGTGTTTATGAAAGCCACCATTATCTCAGGTCCATCAGACCAGGAAGGTTACCTCTGTGCGTATGCTTGAATCTAAATCTAATATATCCATATGAAAATACAGGTGGAAACTGCATCTTATGCAGCTCTTTAATGGAAACCCTCAGGGCTGTTCATAGGCATAACCAGGCCAATCCTGATCTGTTTGCATTTATTTGCTTTTGCACCACAGTAAGAAAAATATGTTTTCAAATGGATGAATAAGTTAAACTCCTGCATCTCACAAAAATGATACTGCTGATCATGACAGGCTTCTCATATTATAAATATTCCCACACAATGTTATGTACATTATTCTTGTGTGCATATAATCAAGGCACATTTGGTTATTTTTGTTAGTTAGCTTTCAGTTTCAGTTTACTTCCACTTTGAAGTTCTATGGATTTTTGTTGACCTGCATTATTTTCTTTTATTTTCTTTTATTATTATTATTTTTATTATTTATTATATGTTATTTGGTTTTAGCTAAAGAAAGAAAGAAAGGCAATTTAGTTATGTGGGCCTCATGACAAACAACAAAGTAACGCTGGACATTAATTTATACCCCCTTGTTTTAAAACGGGGAGATCAGGAAGAATTTTGGCCAGAAATGTCAGTTCTCATTGAAAACCTGTCCCATCTGAAAGCCTGTGAAACCAATTAGGAATACTGGATCATTCATGTACCTGTAATGACAGATGACTTTGTGAAGGTAGCTGCACTAATGAGCTGACAACAGCTATCCATCAATATGCAGTTATAAAAGAGTCAGACTCCTAATAAATATAAGATCAAATACACAACCATTTACCCTATGGCACACTGTGACCTAAGCAGATACCTCTTCAAACACACACAATGCAGTATCTCATGCTGTCTTCCAAAGCAGCATTTGATTAACGCTGTTGCCGCAGCAGTTGCATTCTCATGGATGCTGGAGGTAGATGTGGGAGCTGTAGCCAACCCTGTTTCTCTATTATTTTATGGCAGAGCTTAGCCTCTTGTTCATGTGCTGTGTGAAGCTTAGTAGGCCGCCAAGGGCTCATATACAATGCTCAGAGCCTGAGATGTGCACATGGAGCTCCACTTGGCACCAGTTAATTGAAGGCAGAAAGCATATTCTCCAGCGAGCCCTCTTGTCTCTCTCACTCTCTCTAGCTCCCTCTCTCCCCCCTCTGTCTGTCTGTCTGTCCCACTGTCCTCCCTATGGCCGGTAATGGGGGGAGAATACCATGCTGGCTCAATCCAATGTCTCCATTGTTGTGGCCAAGTGTTTTGTTTCTATGCCATGTTGGATTTTGTCATTTTTAGCTGTGGAGATACATTTCAAATTTTACACCAGTAAATCAATATTATTTTGGGGAAATGTGTAATTGCTGTAAACAAATGAAATCTTCTAGGAAGAGGTTGGCTGTGTTTACTGGACTGTGCATTCTTTCCATACTTATCATATTAAATAAGTCAAGGACAGCTATTGGCTCTTATTCAAAGGGTGGTGAAGCACCAATGTCGTCTTGAAGATGATGGAAAATTTGTTTACATTTCGATAAAGACTAAATATTACACCTACCAACATTATTCAGGCAAGTGGGAGCTGTCAGGTGTGTGTGAGATGTGTGTATGATGTCAGCCAACTTGGCACGGAGGACTGGAGTTGACACCACACTCATTTTGGTCAGTGTCGTGCGATCGGTTTCTTTAATGATTTATTCACCCTGCTGGTTATTCACCTCTCCCCTCGTCAGTTATTTTATTCACATTATCGGCACTTCAGTTGTGCTGTATACCTGATTTCAATACAGATATGTGCTGTCTTCTTAACAAATGGAAAAGTATTCACACCACTTCACCTTCTCCAGATTTTGTTGTGTCTTATGCCTTAGTCTAAGCAAGTTTGAATTTGTTTTTATACTCATCAAAATGCACACAATAACTAATAAAGCAAAAAGAGAATTTTGATTCATTTATCAAACTTAAAATATCTGAAAGCTCATATTATTACTATTCAGACCCTTTACTCAGTACCTTGTTGAAGCACATTTAGAGGCCATTAGAGCTTCAAGTCTTTCTGTGTTGACACACTTGAATTTGTGGAACAAATTTCTCTGAACATCCTCTCCATCAGAATAGGTTGAATGGTTATCATCAGTCAACAGCTACAGTAACAATTACTTTGACAAAATGTTTAGCAATTTATTTGATTTAAGTTACTTTACAAAATTTAATGTATTTTGTAAAAATTTTGTAAAAACTGTTGTAATTTTGTCACACTAGAGATAATGAGCTTTCATTTGCTCCGGTAGACTCTAATGGATCCACACAACAGGATCAATGGAAGCCTCTAAAAGTGTAGTTTGATATAGATATGTTCACTGTTACCTCAGAAAGTAGTTTGTCCCATGACATGTGACCCTGAAATGTCTGTATTATTTCATGCATAGGTGTCATTTGGTAATATCCATGGGCCATCTGATTTTGTGGCTCGCAGCTTGCAGCCTGACACCCAATAACTTGAAGCTATACATCCAGGGCGTTGTAAGGAAAAATATAAACCAATAAAAAAAAAATTGCCATAATTATAAAACAGCATAATGAGAATCCAGAAGAGATGTTTAGTTTTAGTTTGTGGAGGCCTACCTAACTTCTATCCTAAGTAGCAACCAGGATCCATAGGGGCCCTTTTAAATGTCGATAGACCTCCAGAGTGAATAAGTTAAATATCTCCAGAATACTACATCCCACAAAAAACAATGTCAGCAACCTCATTCAGACAGATTTTTAAATATAGCCTCTGCATTACCTCAAATCTACATAGAGCAGTTCTGCATCCTCAATTAATTCCCTAAGTTTATAACCGTGCATGAGAAATAAAAGTCTGTGCTTTAGACTTTATTTCCCGCTTATTTCTGGATTTGAAAGATTAGTGCTACGATGTCTTTTACTCATAAGATTCAGGAATGATTATCAAAGCTAACATCATTAATTCCCTGACAAAAAGAACTTATACGAGGTCTGGTATCCATATGTGATGCCCAGATGAGTCCCCATCCACCGTCGTCCTGCTGCCGCTTCCCCTAGCCCACGACCAACCTGTGCACTATGCTCGTAAACCTCCACAGGGCCCTCACTTTCCCAATTTACTTTCCCTTTATGAGCCATTACAACGTCACGTTATGGGCAAAAAAAGTTTTAGTGGCGCCACTCGCATTATCTCTTGTGTGTTCTCCTGCTATCTTGCACAAATCAAATATCTGCTTTCATGCCTGCCTGCCCACTCACCTAGCCTCTCTTATCTCCCCGTTTCACCCCTCCCTTGAATATGCAAAGAGAAGGACATATTGAAGAGTTGCTGGCGCGAGGTCCTCATTTTCCCATATAGCACTGAACCCAGTGCTGTATTGAGCAAAGCCAATGTCCTGTATAATTTTATTTCCTGACATTCATGGAGCGGACCCCAGACACAATGTCGGAAAGAAAATACGGAGAAAGAAATACACAAACTAAGCATTCAGTTGGCCCCTGCAGCTCACACAGGGGAGTGTTTGCTTAAATGTGTTTGGTCTGCCCTTTTTCAAAGCTTAGCTAGGGGAAGATTTTTTTTCTCCAGGTTTCCAACTTGCCTTTCCGTCATGTCTCTTTTTGTGAGGCGTTTTCTGCTGTGCTGAGACTGTGAATGCAGAGGTTACACAAGCTGAACTGTGCTGAATAGGACCTTTATGCGCAGACCCTTCTTGCCGATGCAGCAGAGGTTATCTTTAAAGTACAGAACAACAAAAGGCACCCCTCACCTCTGTCTTCAATTGGCGAGCCATAACACACATCCAATTCTTCCCATGTGCCGCCGCCGCCGCCGCCGCTGCTGGGCTCTTAGTTTACTTGCATCACTTTTTTCCTACTTTTCCCATTTCTCGTTTTCTAGCTTTTCCTCTTGGTTTATGTTTGTTTTTCAAATGTTTTTTTAGTGGTGCATAGAACCACCTTTGCTTTGGTTTGGGTCCATGCCTGCAATGACACATACATTGATTTAATCATAATAAACAGGTAGGGGAGCTTGCCAGTGACCAATCTTAGTCAGCTTGATTAATGGTGTTTGCGTAGCCAGAGCCTGAAATTAGCTGGAGATATAGAACAGTGGTTTTAGTTTCTCTCTCGCTCTCTCTTCCACCCCAGCTTTGTCTATGGGTATGAATATGGGTTTTATTTCCCATCAGTGATGTGTTTCAAAAAAATTGGTGGCCTCTCGTTCAGTGAACAGGGCCACGTCTACTCCCCACTCTCTCTCTCTCTATATATAATTTGTGTGCATCACTGATCTCTGGAAAACAATACATGAATCATCATTAGTTATTATGATAATTATGCACTTGCATTCCCCACCTGAAAGCAGTAGGAGCTCTGCCAGATGAAATTCTACTCTCTGCATTACAAAAGCATGATTTTAACATTCTGTTTTTAATTTTATACCAGACACAAACCTCTCGTAAGGGTGATGTTTTACAGAATACAAATCACATTATCACTGTGATGAATTCCACTCCATCTGTACTCTCCATTGACACTGAAAGAAAGCAATTGCATCTTGAAAGGGTTATTAAAAATAACTCGCATATTGTAAAATTCTATTTTGAATATTTGTCAATGGGTGATTACTCTCATTAGGCTGCAAAATATTGATTTAAGCCATGGAAGTGATTATATCTATTGTGTTATTCCACTTTTAATATGCCCGTTAAGAGGCAAATGTTTAATTTGCCAGTTCTATTAAGCAGAACTGCATTCCATTATGTGGGTAATAAGGTAGCTTGCATATTATCATGTAGTTGCTGTTGATATTAACAAGGTGAGCACAATTTCATTTTCCTTTTAATGCGGCAACGAGGCATCCAATCAAACTGCTGGTTGCAGTTAAAATTTGTGTTACGGATTTGAGCCAAGATATAACCACGTTATTCTCTGCATGCGTGCAGATGCTGTTATAATATGATTTTGACCGCTGTGGTCATTAATTATTGGTATATATGTGTGTTTTTGTGTGTGTATGAATTTACATTAATCTATTCCACATGCCACATGTGCTATTTGTGTGCATGTTCATGGAGGCACATCAGGTTCATTTATATGTGACAAAGAAAAAGGGTCCACAGGCTCTCTCTCTCTATCTCTCTCTCTCTCTATTTCTCTCTATCTCTCTCTCTCTCTCTATCTCTCTCTCTGTCTATCTGTCTCTCTCTCTATCTCTCTCTCTATCTCTCTCTCTCTATCTATCTATCTCCTCCCTCTCTGTCTTCTCCCAGCCATCTCTCCCTCTCTCTCTTTTGTCCTACCGCAGATAACTGCTAAGCTAATTTAAGCACTCAACATGTAGTCACCATTTTCCCCATATGTCCCACCTATTAGTTATTAATGGAGGAAATATACCAACTGAAAGTGAGCTAGTGAGCCCTGGGATACTGTGGCCCACTTTGTGTTTTACTTTGTCAGCCAGGAGGAGCAGGTTATATTTTTCTGATCCATAATCCCATAGTTTTACAAGCAGTATTCGAAAAAGCCCAAAAGCAAAACAAACAAAAAACATTTTGAGATTGCTCTGGCTGGCCCTTTTCTGAAATGCTACAAAATGAATATTTTATTCAGCATGTTACACAGACACACTCTTATTCCACAACCAATACTACTATCCTGGCTTTGGCTCTTTTATAAAGCAGCCTTACTGAGCAGGGAAGATTACAGCTATTTGGTTTAGCCATGTGGAACAGTTCTTTTTTATTTTCTCATCCCAGGAGCACTTCATCTTTGAGCAATATTGTGAATGAGGGTCAATTTGTGGCCAGGCTGGACCGCCATATCTCTTTGCCGTTCTCTTCGCCCCGTCCCTGAACCGCCACCCTCTCTCTTAGCTGCCCACCCCCCCCCTTATCGGCAGCTCTCACACCTGTGGCAGGCCAGGGGCTCTGTCTGGCTCTCGCCAGAGGCCCGAAAAAGGATGATGCCGGCAGATAACCTTTAAATCCAAGGCAAAAGAAAGATGGTGAGGGACTGGGAGTACGAGGCCTCCTGGCAGGCAGCCGGGCTGGGGTGATGCCCGGGCTTAGCTTCATCCCTGAGACTTGGGCAATGGGCCAGCCTGTAGCCTCTCCTAACAGTATAAGAGAGGCCAGGAAAATAAAGTCTTTTAAACCACAGTGTGTAGATATGCAAAGATCATGTATCATTTGCATGAGGTGAGTTATGAAGATGGTACAGCGTGTTCACCTCTTTGTCTGTGTCAGTGTCCTATGGTGTGGTGCACAATAATTAGCAATCTGGTCCTCCATACCTGGTCGCGCAGGAGGGACAAACAGATGAGAGAAAAAAAGTGCAAAGTAAACATGAGAAAACAGAATATACACTCTTGTACAACTTTAATATATAATATATAGTACAATTCAGTATGACACTCTTGCTATAAATTGTCCCTTTGTAAAGGTGATAATGGGCAGTTTTTGTTGACTTTGTGTCAGGGAGGTGCCCATTCAGCTCTCACAAGATGACAGGTGTACAGGTGTGTCTAACAAAGTGACCGCTGAATATACTATATGTCTTACTCTGAGTTGTGTTTGTTCAAAGTGAAATGTTCAAGTGAAACAGCAACTCTTGGTGTTTGGTTCCTCCTTCTTCATCACTCATCCTTCTCAGCATGTGCCTGCCAGCCTCACAGCCTCAAAATTCACAAAAATGCAGATGCTCATGAAATTCCAAGATTCACCATTCATCAGGGCCTTCAGGGACATCTAGCGTACACACTGCTGCTGTTATTTAAACCATGTAAGATGAATTGCTTTGGGTGTGCAATGGACGTTATTGTATTTTACTGCAGATATGCTGGAAAACATTCTGTTAAGGTAGAATGTTTTTCTGACTGAAAAATCTTTATTAGTATTTGAAATGATGGTACAGTTTTAACACCGGGGATACAGGCTTTTGACTGCCACAGACTGCATCATGAGCAGTAGTTATTGACTAATTAGAAATAAATCAGGTCGATGACAGCTGCTAATGGCTTGTGCTTCTTAATATGCATTTCAATTAACAGGTCTTCTCGAATTCACTTCTTTAAAATATTTAATGTGTGTACATGCTCTAAAACATACATGGGTGTCTATAATTTACATTCATTACACAGAATTCATGTACTTTTGTGGCCTTGTGAACTGCTGATATATAATAAATGTATGTATGCACACAGACTGCCCTGCACAGTGATATAGATTTCATTCATATCTGTGGAAACATGTCTATGCATGCATATTGTCAGTGTACCTACTGTCCTGCTGTGAGATGGCGCCATGGTTGGCGGCCTTGGGGCCGTGTTACTGCTTATTTTTCTGTTTTATTTTAAGCTATTATTTTCCAGGTAATCCCAGTAGGATTACATACACAAGAGTGGAACCCATTAACATTGGACTATCGGTTCCTTTGAAATTAGCACCAAACTTTTTTCACTTCACTCACTGACTGACATAGTGTGGTCCTCCTCAGACACCAAACAGGACGGCCGCAAGCTGCAGTACATCATCCACTCATCTGAAAGAACCATTGGCTGCAACCTCACCTCCACGGAGGAACTAGTCACATCTAGGGCCAGAAACCAAGCAATTAAAATCATTTGTGGTCCCTCACACCCTGGATATGTTCTTTCAAAGTCTCCCCTCTGGGCGACAACTGCACTCCATCAAAACCACCAAATCAAGACACCTAAGCAGCTTCTTCCCCTCGGCAGTGGTACTCCTCACAATCTCTGGTTGAGTAACACAGTTATCAATATCACAGGTCAATCTCTGTGTGTAGGTATATTTATATATAAAGTATAGATATGTATATATACATTTATACCATGTTCATTACGGTTTGTTTAAAATATTTTGATATGTTCACAGATCTGTACGTAGGTGTTTTTCTGTACATGTATAGGTTCTTTTTTTATTTATGAGAAGCAGGAGTATATACCAAGAGACATTCCTTATATGAATGATTCTTGGCAAATGAAAGAAATCTGATTTCAATTATGATATTCTGTAGTTGTATTGATCACAGAAAAAAATCACAGTGGAATTGCTTAGTTTGAACTGTCTTTCATAATTCCAAGTGTTTCAAGGTTCCATAATACAAAAAAAAAAAAAATGTTTTTGAGGTTGCATAAGGTTGCCAGGCACTGCCAACCCAAGGTTTGGAGGTACTTAAGTTACGATATAACAGCTTGTTTGTTCCAGAGTATGACTGTATTAGGGGCCTACATGTGCTTACGAAACAGAAACAAATGGCTGATGAACCGCTCCGCCACCTCTGTTCGTGACATTGGTGTGTAAAGATGAAGTGAGGCCACCAGGTGATCCTGAGCAGCTAATGAGGTCTGTGTTTTAACCAGTATCCAACGTAACACTTTGGCCAGACTCTGTGTGATTCCACTCACGGCCAGAGCAAATAGCAAACTGTTGGAAGGCTCCTGGTTACAGTGAAATAGAGAGCAAATACTGAGGATGAAAGCATGATGTAGTGTAGAAACGTTTGCCTGGAGTATATGGCCCTATTTACATGCTTTCTCAATAACCAGATATGTTATCCTTGTAATGGGGTTGAATGTTAAAAGGGTCTTAAGATTACTGTCACACCTCAGGTCACACCAGAATTTAATCTTTTTATTTGGTTTCATATTGTTTGCCATGTGTGAACGTGTATATTACGACATTAGAGATAGCTGTGGATGAAGCAAAGATTGTCCAAACATCTGTACAGATGTGAACATAGGGGGTATTTCTGACTCTTTCATTTCAACTGTTCATTAGTCATTAGCCCATATTTTCAGTTTTTACCTCATATCAACTACAAACACAGCTAACTGGGGCTTCAAACGCTGTAATGTCGTAGGTGTGCATGTGATCTAAGACCGGAGTATGAAACATAAGGAAGACATAGAATTGTTTTATCGTCGGCCAATGTTGGATGCTGAGAAAAGCTAATTCATGGATGGAGTGCTGGCCGGTGACCAAATCATTTAGTTCATTTCCAGTCTTGTTTATCCGTTTTGTCTCAGTTGCTCTTGTTTTTCACACGACTCCTCAATTTCCTGGCATCACCAGCACAGTGAGGAGGAAAAAAATGCATGTGCCAAAACACGATGAATCCTCAAAGGATTCATTTGCGGCTGATCATGTTTGGAGCTTGGCGAACGATCATATAATCTTCCAACTTCCAAATACACAACAAACAAACATAATTGACTTTGCTGACTTGGCAGGAGAACACATCGGCCCATGCTTTGCATATACACACGGTTTTCGGAAGAGGACATGAAGAGCGCAGTCAACGCGAAACCAAAAACACAAACCGACAGAAGCTGTCAACCCATAGTGACCGCTGTTAAGTGACCGTTCTGTGTACAAGAGCTGAAGCTTTTGGTTAATATTAATGAAAAGCCCACGCCATACAAAAGGCCATATTTATTGTGATATTTGCTCAGTGAACCAGGCAACTGTGAACGACCCACCATCAATATCACTTTGCTCCACCTGCAAGGTTGCTAACGACGTCTACACCTGTGCTTGGTGTGGCAGACCCCTGCTTGGACCACGGCCATCACTCATGATGCCACACAGCATCATGAGTACAACTGGCACACCAAACCCGCCAGCATCTGTTGGGGGTCGCCTGGGCAACGGCTCTGAAGAGCCTGGCTGCCTGCAGCGATTTATTACTGGACACAAGTTTCTTTTTGTCCACAACCAAGAACTCTATTCTACTGTCTGAGAGCAGCCTTAATCAGAGGTGACATGCTGAGTGTCCTTGAGTGGACCGATATAGTGTTTGTAGGTGTGTGTATGTAGGTGATTGTGGCTGTCTGGAGGCAGGAAAGGAAAGGGAGGGCAAGGATATGGCAATAAACATTTTTATGCAAAATTTGGAAATTTCGTGACTCAGCCAATTATACAGCTAATTAATGTAAATGCTGTGTGACTAAGTCCTGTCTCAATCTGTCTTCTGTCTTTTTCGTGGCTGTAATTTCTCTTTCTTCCTCTCCCTCTGTTAGACACAGGGAGATGGACATTTATGTCCATAGCTCTAGGGCCTCGTCAAATATCTGCCTGCCAGCAATTGTCGAACCTTCCCATAAGTTCTCGGACATTTTTTCTTTCTTCCTTTCCTCTGTCTTCCTTGCTTCCCTCTCTTAAATATCCAAGTGCTGTCTTTTCTGTCTACGTACTTTCAGCACATATCCTTATCAAACAATGTTTTATACCCAATGAAGATTAGCCCCTCTCGGTCCGATTATGTGGTCTTTCTTGGAAAAGTGTTGCGTTGCTCAGTCCAGCTGAGTGGGGAGGTAGCTCATACTGTATGAAGGTTATAGTCTTGAGATTTTGTTGACATTGTGTCACTGAGATGTTAGACTGTATTAAACCAAAAGTGTTTCTAATAATTAACCCACCCTTATTTTCATACACGAATATAAGAAACATTTCAGCCTGTCAAGGTCAGGAAAACGGCAACATTAAGTAGGGCTGCTTGTGCTTGTCATTGTGTTGCTACGAAAATAGATCCATTAATGTCTGTTCCCTCTCCTAGAAGGAACCAACGCTAAGTGGAAACTGAATGTAGCTATTTATCTGTTTCTATTGGTCACAATTTACCTGAGCTTTTCTGCTGTAGCATTTCAGGAATAGTGCATCGTTCCTCAAATCGCAGGAATGAAAGTTTCACCCCTTTGCTCCCTATAAAACATTTACCCATGATGTATTGCCCAGCAGCACATTCAAGAATTCTTTTTTTGTCCTTGAGAAAAGTGGAAATTCATGATGGACCTTGGAACATCATATAGACTGATGTTTCATTTTACAACATGCACCACTGCATTGGGGAGCAGTCGATTTCCAGGACACCTGTTCTTGAACTTTCGTCTATGGCTTTGAGATATTCCAAGTGAAGTTGATGCTTTTTTGAAATATTTGGGAGCCCAATTGTGTGCTACAGAGTAGAGGATCTGCACTGTGCCCAGTTCTACCAATATTATTCAAGTTTTCATACAATATTTGCTTGGTTGTAACTGCTTTCACCTTCCAGTGTGAATATTGAACCGTAGCTATGAGCCCTGGAATCCATGTATGTGACCTTCCTCTGTTTTTTATAGCCTACAGCAAGCTTTACTGATAAGGTTTGTCTTGAAAAACACGTAATCATGTATCCAAGCACCATTTTTTTACTCTATTAGTACTATGCAGGCAAATGAGATACAGAAAAAATAGACTCACCAAAATTTTAAATCCTGCGCTGCTTCTGGGATTCTCGTGGAGTCGTTAAAACGTGTATGAAACGGGAATTCTGTAGCCTGTGAACATGGGTGCCTAAATGAGAGATGAGACGTTCCAGGCCTAAGAAAGTAGATGGATGGACATTGGATGGACACTGTTCTTGAAAAACTTGTTGTGCTATGAGTTGCAATCAAATATATCAACCTTTTTACACTTTCTTAAAATCTCTCCCCTTAACACTCTCTGTACTCTGATTCCCCCTCTTTCTCCTGTCCATAAAGAAATCTACTCTTAGACATCAGTGGGGAATCTTCTCTGGAACTCTCTCTTTTTCCATCTTCCGTCAGTTCTTTCTTGCCAACTTCCACAGATGATCGCGTCTTTTTTTGTACTTTTTTTCATTCACCACTCCCTCTGCTTCCCCAACATATTGTCTCCACAGTGCTTCTCTACTTGCTGTATTAGCAGCATTCTGCTGATGTGGCATGTGTTTCCTGCCAATACGGGCCATCGCTATGAGCACAGCTTGATCGCAGTCATCTGTTGTTTTCTTACCAAAATCTCTGAAATGTGGCGATGTAACAAAATAAATTCAGTGTTGTGTCAGAGAATACAGATGTAATTCTGCATTCCTGTCCTGTAGGAAAGAAGATAAACACATGTGACAGATTAATTCATTGCCAGTCAGTAGAATTTTAGTTAGCTGAATTAAATTATTATGAGAAAACAGACATGGTTTAGTTATACCATAACTTATATGTAAAATTCTGCGTGTCTGAGCTTGAAATGCATCATCATTGTCACTCTCTCAATGTCACTTTTATGTTATGTCTTTAGAATGTTCCCATATGATTTAAATGCAGAATTACTTAGTTACAGTAGGCAGTTATGTCTTCCTCTAGTGAGACAGATCAACTTTCCCAGCAAGGTCATTTGTTAGGTGAATTACTGACTAATTCCTGATTGAAAGAAGGATGGAGGAATGGAGACAGAGAGAGAATGAGACAATGAGAAGTGAAGCACGGGGGTGGGTGGCTGTGAGATTTTGCCACACCAGCCCCCCTGGCTCCTCAAGTTATTAGTTGCATGTTCCTGCTGTAATGAGGCTGCCGGAACCTTCGCAGCCGCTCAAGACCACAATTAACATGTATGAGCAAGCCACTGCTGATGAGGCGGCTGTCAAACTGAGAGGTGCTAATTGGCTATCTGGCATAAGAGAACAGCGTCCTGCAAGCAAACAGAAGAACACTCGCAGGACACACAGTGACACTGATGCCAACATACACGTCCACATGCACAATAGTTCTCACATCTAATTTATCAGCCCTGCGGGTGACTGTTGAAAATGAGTAACTATATGAGTAACTATCAAAATCTTGGAGACTTATTGTGTGTGTTAAAGTCTATCACTGGAAAGTAAATTCACACAAGTGCCCTTAGATAGCCAGACTGTTCATACTGTATTCTATCCTTATAGGCCATGTCATTTTAGGCCCTCAATATTTGTTTCTTTAGCAAATGTTTGAACCTCATATCTATTTTGCACCCATGAACATCCCATCAGTCTTACACTGACAATTCACAGCAAAATGGTGAATTCTTTACCACTTGTTCTACAACTGGTTGATGTCAAAAAGAAAACCTCCACTATCATATCATTTCATATAAGCTTAACATGTCTTAATACATTTCACTGTTGTATTATATAACAAAGCAATATCGCCACTGATGTTATATTACATTTTTTTCTTTGTAGATAATTTAATGTTTTATATAGCTTAAATGTCAAGTATAATTTCCATTTTGTGCTGCTTACTACTTCTAACCCAATATTGCATTTAAATACATTTGTAATTCATGGCTAGAGTGTCTTGTTATCAATGTTAGCACCAATGATGAGGTTTATTATTTTGAGATACATTAACTGTTACTGTTATATACTTGTACTTAGGGATTCAAGTTTAAAAATCCCAAAGGACAAAGACATTTTTGTATCAGTATTTTTGTCTGGCAAAAGCACCATTTGTTCTCTCCACCTTTGTCTCTACGTGAATGCAAAAGCACAAGTACTGAACATTTGGGTGCACCAGTTAAGTGAGTCTCCTTCACCTCAGTCCACTTTTGTTCAAATCAATGGGCTATGGCCCATTAATTAGAGTCTATGCAAAGATTAATACTACTGATAAAGTTATGTCAACAAAACTTCGGATTAGGGAGGGAATGTGGATTTACCCCAGACTTTAAGTACAACCATGAGATAAAATGTTATTACCAGCACCAAGCTCAGAAGCTGCCAGTAAGTCTAATAAAAGTAACTTCTTTTCTCTTACTTTTTTGGCTTATGGAAAGAGTGGAAATATCTTTAATCATGAGGAAAACCTTCAGTGAAATTTATAAGCTACAGTATTTGATTCAGGTTAATCAGACGCTCTGTGTCCACCACATGTGTTAACAATTAATTCTCCTTTATATCATAAGTCAGATAAAAGTGGCGCGTATGTGTTTTGAAGAAATAATGATTTTTTTTCCCAGGTTTTTAAAAAATCCCATTTAATTTAATTTCAGAGTCAAAGAGTAAGTTGTAAACAGACCCAACTAGCTGACCTTTTCTTCTTCCAAATTAGTTTTCGTTTGGATTTTGAATGTTTGTTCTTTTCTCAAATGTATTTGAACTCGCTCTGATGCTCTGAGGTCAGACTTTTTACTCTCCATCGTGGATTTTATGTGTGTGTTTCTGTATCTGTAAAAGAGAGGCAGATGGCATTGTAATGAGTGCTGGGGAAAATGAAAAGAGGCTTATGAAATGTTAAGTCATCCATTTCCAAAATGTTGCATATTTTGGTGTCTCATCCCAAAAAAGACAGTTTCCACAAACATCCAGTATTTTTTTTTTATAGAACCCATTACACCTCCAGCCATTTTAGTATGTGTTAGCCAGACAATAACTTCTCCACCCAAAAATACTACTACTTTATGATGTGTTATATTGTCCTGTCTGTTGTCTCTCTCCTCCTCCTTGCTCCTGCAGCTGGGTGACCTTTTTTTCTGCTTGTGTGTCTCTGAGGAGTTTTATACATATAGCAAAGGAAAAGTTTAGCTTGCCTTTAAGGGATCATTATCAAACAGTAAAACTCCCACACAACTCTCACTGGGTAATTACATTTCTCCCATCTCTCTGCTTTTTTTTTTCCTTAAAGGAAACCATCAGTTTTTAAAGCCTTAACAATCATCTCCTCCCCGCCGTTGTTGCCCCTAAGACTTCAGAATCAAAACTGTGAAGGAGTGTTGCCCATTATGCTAACGCTCCAAGATTTCTCTCCCCTCACATCTCTCTCTCTCTCTCTGTCTCTCTCTCTATCTCTATCTCTCTCTCACTGGGGCTCGCATTCACTCAAACAATGGCCGGGCACATTTGCATCCTGGGTAATTACATTCGATTTGTAAACCAGTGCTGAACTTTAGTAGAATGAGATTTCACTAACAGGCGTAATGACATTTAATGGAGCATAATTCAGTCATTTCTCTTTTATCAGGTCAAGATATGCTACAACTGGGAATTGAATAATAGCAGATGTTTTTGTTTGCTGTGTTTTCTCCGCTGTCAGATGGTTGGCGCATTGTTTGTATTCCCACAAAGTTATTGTCAAGGCATAATCCATGCTGCACACTAATGACCTACTATTCTTTATAAATTTAAC
>OMNV01000152.1:23084-47322 GCA_900303265.1 Brotula barbata | reverse complement strand
GGCGCATTTGTGAGGGCGGCCGTGGACGCAGACAGAGAGGCGCACATATGCTCGCACAGCAGAGGAGCCCCGGATTATTGCCGCCGCAAAGGAGCCTCGCTGCGCCTTTTGGAGCGCTCACACCGCTGCTCAGTTCACTGTGGATATATTAGACCGAGAGGAATATAAAGAGGGGATTACTAAAGGTAATTGAAAGATAAGTGGAATTGAGTTCAAAGAAAGCTTGGAGCTTTTTTTTTCCTCCTGATTTTAAGAGTCGGGATTAAAACTAAATAAAATACTTTTCCACAGGTCAGACAATTAGTTCTTCCAGTCACTGAAATTTCGTCTGCTTTTACGCTTTTTTTTCGTTTCCTTTCTTTGTCGCGATTCTATCTGGCCGTGGAAAAGTTTGTTGCAACGTTTTATTTATAGGAAGGGAATATTCCTTTACGCTGCAACTTGTGTCTTACGCACTGCATATCATTTCGATAAGAGTTGTTGTCCTCCGTGCGCCATATGTTCTCACCCCCGGACACCGAGCTGGGAGATGTCGCTGACTCGGCTGGATAAAAGCGCTCGCTCTCGGCCTCACAGCTGGAGGTGTCACCTCGAAGACTGAAGCGCCATTGTGGGATGCTGCCTGCCATTTAATCGGAAACACATTGGGAAATTGTGCATCACTTGTCTGTGCGTGGAATGTGAGGAATTAAAATGGAAATTCAGCACTGGAAGCATTGGAATGGATTGAATTGGAGTGGAGAGAAAAGAAGAAGTCTGGAAGTTTCGGGGGCCAGGACGCATTCCTCATTAAGCAGCTTCCCCGCTGTGTCACCATGGGTTTTTGCGCAGGAATACCAGCAAGCTTCCAAGAAAGCGTATGAAATATTTAAGCATAATCAAGAACGACACACCGACCTTCTATTTAAAATAAGCACAATGTCTCTTTTGGCGGGCCAAACGCGTGGTTGCCAGACTGCGCCTTTGCAGTCATTTCCCGTGGAAATCAATTGTTGACGTGGGATTAAATTGAATCTTTTTACTGTCCGTGGAGTGCAGTAAATCCAGACAAGACATCATCAGCTGTTCCAGCAATGCATTTGGTGGGAGCGATGAAACAAAAGGGGACCAGGACGCACAAAGGGGCTGGTAGTCCTGTCGGAGATTTAGAAACTGCAACTGGAATAGTCATCAAAAAAAGGGGAAGCCCTAATTGAAAGTGAATTTTACAGTCAAGGTGTGTGCGTAAACGCCGCTTGACATTTTGTTATGATATATTATATAGTTTCATCAAATCCAGGTTGGCCAGGGATAATTAGCCCCTCCCGGATGAGCCACAGGAAGTTTTGCAAGGGCCACATCTGTGTAACAGTAGGTTATTGTCTGTGGACACAGACCACTGAAGATCCAAAACACTCTGACCCCAGGCAGAAAAAGCCAACGTCTTAATTATAGCTCAGATAGAAAACTTTAAATGGAAGAATTGGAAAAGTAGATCCCGCGTTTTCAACAGCTCAGGTTCCCCTTAAATCATTTTGTTTGGCTCCCTCAGTGTGTTTCTCCATTTGTGTGGCCCCTGATGAAAACCAGGAGCCAACATCAATCAGACAGAGACAGACAGACTGATAGGGAGACAACGGGAAAAGAGAGCGGTTAAAATATAGACGCCCGGCGTCCAAAAGAATAAAAAAATGCTTTCAAAACAATAAAGTCAAACATTGGCAGAGAAACTGGTGAGAAGTGGACTACTTTTGGTCTTGCACGACAAACCAAAAAGCTGGAGAAGTGGGTGAGCCAAGTAGAGATAAAGGGGATCGAAGCGGGTTTGATGCGCTCAGACCGTGGACTGCGTCGCCCTCTACCGACGGTGACGGAGCTCAGCTGGACCAGGGAGCGACAGACCTGAACGCGTCTTGTCCCAACAACCCCTGGGATCATCAGATGGACCAAACTAATAGGGAACAAATCAAAACAAAAGAAATCAGATTCAGATGATGATTTCTGATGTGAGACAGCACAAAGTCAGTGGAATCTCTCAGATCCTGATGTTCTGGGACTGCTGAAGTGAGTCTCCTATAAAGTTCAGGCTGGACCGGGGAGGCCAATGAAGCATTGATATATTGATTGAATTGTGATGTTATCCATTGAGATTAAGCGTGGAGACGGTGGTATCAAATCAATGAAGTCCAAAGGGTTTAGTGTCTTCTTTCTGTCTTTCCAGGTTAGATCATCCATAGTCATGGATGTGGTGAAGACGCATGTCGTCTTTGGGGTTTTCTTTCTGGGGCTCCTATCAGGTAAGACCCTTGCCGGATGACACTTGTTCTATTCCTTATATCCATTTGAATCTTTCCTCTAACACCGATGACGTTTTTCAGTGAGCTCCGGATTGTTCCCACCGACCATTGTGTCCAACGAGGACGAGTTTGTCCTGCAGCTACACTCGGCGTTCAACATAAGCTGCATTGGTAAAAGAAACGTTGTCTGGGCCGAGCCGCTGCAAGAGAACACCTTTGTTTATCCGGGATACTACAATTCCACTCTCTTCATTATCAATGCATCTGTGGCAAACACCGGGTATTACATGTGCAGATATGAGACCCAGGACGGGGAAGCAGAGGATGAGTCGGACGAGGCTGGAATATATGTCTTTGTGCCAGGTGAATACGTGTCTTAACGTGGTACCAGGAATCCTGGGTGGTTATTAGTTAAATAAAGATGTTATTAATTGAAGACTTTTGTATTTAAGATCTGTAAAACAGTCTTTAAGTTAACCAAATCCACATCTCTATGCTTCCATACTCATAGATCCTCAGACTCCATTTGTTCCCGAGGAGTCTGACCCCATGTTCGTCCCCATGATCTCAGCTGGAGTCATCATCCCGTGTCGTGTCTCTGATCCGCACTCCAATGTCTTCCTTAAGAGCGTCCCCAGCGGGGAGGACATTCCTGCCCTCTACGACAACAAAATGGGCTTCTTCAGCAACCTGTCTCCAGGCCTGTACCAGTGTGAAACAAGTCTGAACGGCGAGACAGTCCAAAGTGTCACCTACGTCGTGCAGCATGACGGTAAGACGAGACAAATATACATAAAGAAGACGTATATATATATATATATATATATATATAAACACAGTATAGTGTGTCTATACCTAGTTTCTGTATACGAACAAATGGAGTAATGGAAGACAAGGTATTATTATGATAAAGAAAATGACAATGAATAAGAAAACAAGAGGAAATAGAAGGGAAGAGAATTATCCACAGCTGGTAATACTCCCTCAACCATGTTTACCACTAAGAGGCTGATCTCACCATGCAAAAGTCATGAAATTATGTCATTATCACTGGGGGGAAATGAGTTGACACGACTCTTACCACTCCGTGTTTACTGTAAGTGTGAGATCATTTCTAGCGTACAGTGCTGATATCTGCTCTCTGGTGATCTGCCCTCTGTAGAGATGGATGACTTCCACGTTGAAGTAAAAGCCAGCGAAGAGACGGTGAGAGCCGGCCAGTCCGTCAACATCACCTGTGTGGCTCCCACAGGACCGGCCTTTCAGCAGCAGTGGCTCCACCCGAGAAAACAGGCGAGATGAAACTCTCATCATCCACTTCCTTGTGTAATTTAGCTTCATCTCGCCCTGGCTTTGCCCTTAATCAGCTTAAACGCCTCCGGTTTTGTTACTCTTTACTTTGGCTCTTGTCCTTGTTGCGCTATTTTGTTCATCATCATATTCCTGTGTCCTTAATGAACAAATAATGGGTTTGAGCACAGACCTAGTGGAATATTACTCTTAGGATGGCCTTTAGTGGTTACAAAGTACGTGTTAGGAAAGCAGCAGCTGGATTTTCTGCCAAACAGCCCCTTGCTGCAGTTAAACTGACTTGAAATGACCGAGGCGCTGATGAGAAAGATGTCGGTAAGTTAAAGTTCAGGACTCGTGGCTCCGGGGAAGGAAGCAATTCCAAAGAAAACCTGGATAGTAAATCCTTTGATCCCATTGACCTCGGGATGTGTAGGACAGATGCTGTCCACGCTCCCACTTCTACATAACACCCAGCAAAACACAAAGTGCTTTGGTGTGTGTCGCTCCAAGGATGTAAATATGTGTGTATTTTTGTTTATTTGCAGATAACTCGCATGTGTGTTTTTTGTCATAATCTGCTCAGCATGTTGTGACAAACTGTCTGCTTTAGTGCATGGGGTTCCTCTAAGCCCTTTTCCAGAGATGGTCTGGGTAGGAACGTACTTTTGACTCCTGGTTTTGGTCTCAGTTGCAATTACAGGCTTTTAAAAAGACTCTGTGGTCCTGATTTATCCCCTGTGGCCCGCCAAGTGTTTTAACCATCAGCCTCCAGTAGCAAACATTCGGATGCCTAGACGTTCTACCTGTAAAAATGCTAAAGAGGCAGAAACTCAAAATATCCTGTTACATAACTTACAATCATAAAGCTGTTTGCGTGTGGGTGAGTAGAATGTAAACAAATGTTCTTATGTATCTTACAGGCCGTGGCTGCGGTTCAGATGAAGGAGAGTTTTCCTGACCGGGTCATCTACACCCTCAGCATCCCACAGACCACCTCTCAGGACACGGGTATCTACGAGTGCTCCATCACCCACGAAACGAGCGGAGAGGTCAGAGTCAGCAGCGTAGCTCTTACTGTCTTCGGTAAGTCCTCCCTGCGTGTGTTTTTTCGGGGATAACTCCGTTCGCTGCTGTAACAACATCGGCGAGCTCTGCTCTCTTAATCTACTTCGATTTAATTGTCATCATATTCTCGGTAATTCCGGGATGGGTGCATGTGGTGCACTGGTGTGTGTGTTTGTGTGTGTGTGGAAGTAGTTTTCTACCAGTCGACAGTAAAGCTTCACCTCTGCTTTCAACATCAGCCGCTGTGTTTTATGGGATGGTTTGAACAGATGTGTGTCAGACTTTCATTGGACCAGGTCCCTTGCCGGTCCTTTTCCTTTAACTCAAACCTTGTCTTTCTTCACCGTGCCTTTTTATCAATCCGCACGCTTCTCATTTTGCTTCACCACCCTTATCGGATCTTTACTCCTCTCTGTCCCGTATCCCCTGTTTATTGTTTTTTTGTTACCCTCTTCAGATGAGAATTCCTTCGTGTCACTGGATCACAGTGGGATTCTGCCCGTGGAGTTTGTCACTCTTTTGGAGGAGACAGAATTTACTATCCTCATTAATGCCTACCCAGCCCCCAAGGTGTCATGGATAAAAGATGGCAAAGCTCTACCAGAGAACTACTACATACTCACCAAAACCAGCCACCTCGAGGGGAATCGGTGAGAATGATGATTCGGATTCATCAAAATTCATCTCGGTTAAGTTTTGATGGTAATAACAGTGCTACATGTTGGTGTTTCTCCCATAGATATCAGAGCATTCTGATATTACGGCAGCCTCTGGAGAAAGACAGCGGGAATTATACCATCACAGCCATGAGTGGCTCTCACTCAGCCAAATTCTCCATTACCCTTAAAGTGAAAGGTAAAACAGAGGGACTGATCCAAAGACAGACAGACAGACAGACAGACAGATGACTTTTTACTTTACTTTGACTTTACGCTGTACATTTGTGTCTTTCAGCCCCAAGCACCATCCTGTTCCCTCCTGCCTCGGCTCCTGTTCTGCTGCCCCACAGAGAGGAGATGGTGGTGCCCCTCCACTCTCCTTTCACCTTGACCTGCAGGGGAGAGGCAGAACTGGAATGGGTAACTCCCATCTACGTGCCCGAGCAAACACAGGAGGACAACAGCGGTCTGTTTGTCAACACCATCACAGTGGACACAGCCACCGCGATGCACACCGGCGTCTACTCGTGCAACTACAATGGAGCAAACGCCACAGATGACATAGAGACCAGCATGATATACATCTATGTGCCAGGTAGGTGTGTTTTACTCCGCTTGACTTTGAGGAGTGTGCATGATTTGTATGATCTGAGAAACTTATTTTTCTCCAACACAGATCCAGATGTTCCATTTTTGCCATTGATTGTGCCCTTTGGCAACCACGTGCTGTCCGACCACGAGGAGATGGAGATCCAGTGTCGCGTGTCTGATCCCAGCACCAACGTGACCCTGATTAACGTTGAAACCCAGCAGCACGTGCCCTGTTCTTATGACAGTAAGAGGGGAGCTTTAGGGATTTTTACCGCTGGAACCTACGTTTGCATGGCCGTCATAAACGGAGAGGAGCACTACAGCGAGGACTACATCGTCCATGGTTGGAGAGGTGTGTGCATGTGCTCGTCAAATCTAATCTAGCTGCTGTGGATCTGTATACAGATGTGTGACAATGATTCTCTTTTGTTATGTTTCAGGTTCTGAGCTACACGTCAAACTGTTGGCTCAACGGAAGGCTGTCCTGGTGGGGGACACCATCACAGTCAGCTGTGTAGCTCGGGGATCTGAGATTCTGGAGGACCACTGGAAATACCCCGGCAAAATGGTAACACACACACACACACACACGTCTTCCAATAGAGCACAAATGTCCTGTAATATTTGATCTCGCTGTGTGTTTGGGTGTACGGATCGTTAAAAGTTTTAGTACCTGATGTCTTATTTTATTTGACAGACTGATCGTGGAATAAAGTCAGTGCGTGAGAACAAGAAGGATCAGGAGATCCTCTACACCCTGACGATCCCCCGCGCCTCAACCAAAGACAGCGGCATCTACGCGTGTTCCATCACTGACGTTATCAGTAACGAGAGAGAGACGAAGGAGCTCAACGTTACAGTCTACGGTACACAACATTCTGTCAGCCACACAGCTACAGACGGAGGTGGAGGAAGTGTTTACTTAAGTGTTACTCAAGTAAAGAAAGTGATGACATAATGGAAAGATATAGAATTGTAAGGAAATGTCTGTCAAGTCACACTGAACAAACATTAGTGGGAAAATTGACAGATTTACACAGCGACAGTTTAGTTTAGTTTCACTGTCAGGTGAAGCTTTCCATGGCCATTGGATATAATTAGACATTTGGAATGCTTTCCAGTAAGTTAACAAAAACTGTGATCAAAATGAGAAGAATAGATGTAAGGGAGTATATCAGCAATATTTCATGAATTAATATGATGATGAGTGTACACTTTAAATCCACTAAGTAATCCTTCAGGCTGTGTGTGAATACAGCCAAACAGTGTTTAAATAAATTGTTACTTTCCACCTTTGGCTGTAGTTCTTTAGTAAAGAACACATGATGATGATGATGATGTGTCCCTGACAGTTCTACCCACGGTGATTAATGAATGCTAATTATCTCTCTGAACAGAGGGTCCATTTGTTACGCTCTGGCCTGAGTTCCAACCTGAGGAATCGGCCGAGCTGGATGAGGTGAGGGAGTTCAGAGCTGACATTGACGTCTTCCCCACCGTTCGTGTGGTGTGGCTCAAAGACGGCCTCCCACTCAGCAGTGTGACAGCCGAAATCACCACCAGTCTCCGGCAGCTCTCTGAGACCAGGTGAGACCGACGTCGCTCATCACGCCTCCGAGCTACAAACCGCAAAGACCGATGACAAAATGACAAACTCAAAGTAACTTTCTCACGAGCTGGTCCACAGGTGATGTCTGTTACTGTGTAAAAGCTGCACGTTTTGTTACCGTTGTGTTGTGTTGTGTTTGTGTAGGTACCAGAGTGTCCTGACCCTGATCCGAGCCAAAGAGGAGGACAGTGGGAACTATACCATCCACGTGGAAAATGGAAACCAAAGTCACACCCACAGCTTCAGCCTGAAAGTCAAAGGTCAGAGAAAAGAATGCTTGTAGCCATTCATTAGGTTTTTATTTCCTTAATTGCTGCTCTCGACCGTCTCTTTCTCCAAATCGTTGTCACTTTCTCACATATTTACACGCACGACGTGTTGTCTGCCTGTGTTACAGTGCCTGCAGTCATTGTGGAGCTCATGGATCTGCACCACGGCTCCGCCACAGGCCAGTCTGTGGTCTGCATTGCTGGAGGGCAGCCCACTCCTGACGTGGAATGGCTCGTCTGTAAAAACATCAAACAGTGAGTGCGGCCCCGTGTCCTTCAGCGTTCATCTGTTGGAGTCTTTGACATTCTACGTGTTAAGTGTATAACACACTACATTTGTCCTCATTTGTCCCCGTCCAGTTGTGCCAATGACTCGTCTCAGTGGGTGCCCCTCCCCTCCAACTCCACAGAGATCACGGTGGACTCGCACATCAATGAGGAGAATCACCTGGAGAGCCAGGTCATGTTTGGACATCTGGAAAACACACTCGCTGTGCGCTGCCTGGCCCGGAACGACATGGCTGCTGTCAGCAGGGAGGTCAAACTGGTCTCTAGCGGTAAGAACACAAACACACATCATCCATCCTTGTTTTCCTTTTAGTTCCCTTCCCTTCATCCAGCATTGTAGATTTTACGCTTTTGTTACGTCGTTTCCTCTGATTGCTCCACTGTGACGCTGTGAGTGTGACAGGCTTGTGTAATTGGCTGAGGTCGTGCTGTCAGCTGTCAGAGGAAGTGTGTGTGTTGAGACAGCTGAGCTATTCGTAGAATAATTCGGCCATTTGGCTCTTTTAGATAAGCTTTACTCCGCCTTTATCTCGTCCTTCTAACCTAATCCTCCAACACACCTTTTGGTCCCAGTACCCTGGACCTCCTGCTGGATTCTTTAATTGTATCTAGAAACCTTCCGTACACTTTTTCTCTTATCCACAAACATGTCATGCTTGTCACCACTGTGCGTCGCCTCCACGTGATTGACCTCTCCCTGCATCTAACGCGTGTGCCCGCCGGCTCTCCCTCTCCCGAACAGGCCCTCACCCAGAGCTGACTGTAGCTGCTGCTGTGCTGGTGCTCCTGGTCATTGTCATCATCTCACTCATTGTCTTGGTTGTTGTGTGGAAACAGGTACTGCTACATCCTGCCATCATTCTCACTTACTCACTCTCTCGCCTACTCTCCCACTCGACCATGTTTGCAGCTTTAACACATATTTTAACACATGAAAAGCTTTATAATTACAGCAAACATGCCCTGAGAGTAAACACTGAGTAATGTTTTAGGGATATATTTGTCAACTGTGCATGGTTAGATATGATTTAACTTATAGAGACAAAGTAAAATATTTCCCTACATCTCCTATTCATATTTACCACATGCTCCAAAAAGAGAATTTGACACATAAAAGCCACGAGCATGTAAAAAACAAAGCTTAATTAATCAGCTTTCTTATGTCCTCTGTCACCCAGAAACCAAAATACGAGATCCGCTGGAGGGTAATTGAGTCTGTGAGCCCAGATGGCCATGAATACATCTACGTGGATCCGATGCAGCTCCCCTACGATTCCAGATGGGAGTTCCCTCGTGACAGACTCGTCCTCGGTGAGCCCACCGTCACTTTCCTGTACTGTCTGTGATGGCACTGTGTGGCCTCCCCTTGGGGATGTTCCTGGCCATGCTGTTGCTGTGACATCACTGAGTGTTTGAAGTGAGCCTGTGATAAACTAATCTGGCATAGATCGTTTCAAATGTCTGATTCGCTGATCAAGGGAAAATTGCCCATTAATGGAGTCACGGATGAGAAGGCACAGGCATGCAAAGTGCGTGAATGTGTGCACAGGCCTGTGTTGGCGAAGGCTCTTTTGATTATCTTCATTGATAACCGAACGTCTGGCTTCTGTCTTCTTGTGGTTCTCAGGTCGTATCCTCGGTTCCGGGGCTTTTGGTAAGGTGGTAGAGGGCACTGCTTACGGCCTCAGCCGCTCCCAACCAGTGATGAAGGTGGCAGTGAAGATGCTGAAACGTGAGTTTATCGGGGGGAGAGTTCACAACGATTTTTCTCAACATTTACAAACTCTATCCTTGGGTTGTCAGTCTTGATAAAAGTGACAGATATAAATTATTGGAACAGCAGAGAGTGTGTATCCACTGAGATTCTGATGACGGTTGTCCAACAGGTCCATAACCATTAAAATGTACTTATAAACATTAAATTGCACATACTCAGCATCTATAAATCACAAAGACACTCAAATCACTCAAGAATCATGCAACAATCAACAAATGATCACTGACAAAGTAAAGGAGATGTCATAATGCAAAGTTCATAAAGTTTATAGAGTTCATAAAGTTCATTAAGTTCATAAAGTTCATTAAGTTCATTAAGTTCATAAAGTTCACAAAGTTCATAAAGTTCATAAGGTTCATAAGGTTCACTAAGTCAGATGAAGGAGGATTATATTAAAATCTGTGCAGAATGAGGGCTGATGAGAAAATACATTTTGAAGGAAAATAACAACCCTAAGGACTTTCAAACTACAGATGCCGTGACTAATTATAAAATCCAGGTTCTGATACCCTGGCTGATGTTAACTGTTTCGTGGGTTACTGTTTGATTGTATGCGATGATACACTGACAGCTCAGTGACGGTTTGTGTTCCGCCTGTTTGCAGCCACGGCGCGATCCAGTGAGAAACAGGCACTGATGTCTGAACTGAAGATCATGACCCATCTTGGACCACATCTCAACATTGTGAACCTGTTGGGAGCATGCACTAAGTCCGGTAAATAATACACACACTCAAGCACACACACACACACACACTCACTCGGAACACAACACAGCTGCTCATTCACAGAAAAACTGCTTCGTTTACCACGACAATTAACGTCACCGTAGTTTCACACTCATGCAGATTTGACAGTCAGATGCAGACATTTACAAGTCTAAAAAGCCAAAAAAGATTGACAGCTATGTGTTCCCGCCCCGGTGGGTGTGGTACTTTAATGGGCTTTTTATGGGAGAGTAGAGGCTTACCCTCTTGACTATGCTTTTAGCCTTTTACAAGCTTCTGATAAGATTAGCCTGCAGACTGACGCCGCTTCACGTGTCTCCATCGGCTGTGTCCTTCCCAGGCCCCATCTACATTATCACTGAGTACTGCTTCTACGGAGACCTGGTCAACTACCTGCACAAGAACCGGGAGAACTTCCTCAGTCTGCATCCAGAGAAAAATAAGAAAGAGTTGGACATCTTTGGCATCAACCCTGCAGATGAGAGCAGCAGGAGGTACTTTAAATATTATTACAGCCTGCATGAATGAGAACACGCTGAAATGAGTTAAACTCCAAATCGGTTCCCGTAATTCACGACAGAAACACCATTTAACTCAATTCTCTCCACCTTCAGATTGCATGTCATTAACCCAAATACAAATTGTCTCTCTCACACACACACACACACACACACTCTCATTCCGAAGCCCTGATCTGTAACTCTATCGTCATTTTCTCTGTGGCTGAGGAGGTTGTCTGGCGTCTTCGCCTAATCAAATCTCAGTCTGAAGTGGTCTCGGCTTTCAGCCTAATTTCATTGTTATGGAGGTACCTGTTAATTCGGTCTGCCGGGCCACGCTGAGGGAGATGTCACCCCCGCACCACCCACTCTCATCCATCTGCACTGATGGATGACTCACAGTGACCACACCTCAAAATGACCATAACATGATTCAATTCTGGCTACTGTGTTCGCCTGGACCACATCTTCCTCTGACCCCAGCCAGCAACAGGGAGGGAATTTAAGGACACACACACACACACACGCACACACACACACACACACACACACACACTCTTTCTCTACATCTCAGACTGAATAATAATATAAATCTGTGCATCATTAGTGTGTTTCAGTGTTCTGACATCTTGTGATGAATATTCCCCCTTGGTTGATTAAAACAGTACACCCTGTCCTCGTCTCATCATTAACAACATTCTTTTCCTCTCTCTCCTTCATCAGTTATGTGATCCTTTCCTTCGAGAGCAAAGGAGACTACATGGACATGAAGCAGGCCGACAACACTCAGTATGTGCCCATGTTGGAAATGAGCAATGCCTCCAAGTACTCAGACATCCAGAGGTCCAACTACGACCACCCCCCCTCCCAGAAAGACTCGAGCGGTGAGCACGCACACTGAACTCGTCCTCCTCCTTCTGTCCTTTTTTATTCAGTCCGTCTCAGTGTTATTGCTGTGTGTTTGGTTGGCCTCTCTCCTGTGTTTGACTCAGTGTTGGTTGAGGGGTACACCCTTGTCAGGATTTAGGACTGGTACAGCCCTGTAATTATATGGAGAGGATAATTGTAGCACACACATAATAATGCCTGGTTGCTCCCTGCCATTAGGAGAAGCCAGGTTTGAGCAGTGCTATATTTACAAGACACGACAAACACGTACGCGTGGACGGCCTCATGATCTCTCCCGTGTGTTTTTCTAAACCAGAGAACGAGATGGACAACCTGCTGTCCGGCGACGTCAACGAGGGCCTCACCACCACTGACCTCCTCAGCTTTACCTACCAGGTGGCCAAGGGCATGGAGTTCCTGGCCTCCAAAAATGTGAGTGGAGCCCGACGACCTCAGATTACACCGACCGTCTATATAGGGACGATGTATGAAAAGTGTTTCCCTGTCTGACCACTCAACCCGGACCGCAACCTCAGAAGTTTGGTCTAGGTGACCACAGACAAGTGTGTGCTGTTGAGGTTTCTGTCCCCTGTGTCAGTGTCTCTCAGGGTAACATACCACATGTGTCCCGTCGCCCTGTGCCTGTGGATTTGTGTATGATGACAGCTCTGCCAGCCAAGGGGACTGAGGGAATCAGTGTTTTTGTGATAAGCAATCCCCTCGAACGCTGAGCCCACTCAGGAGTGAAGCCAGGGGGATGAATATAGCAGCACAGCCAGGCTAGAATTACCAGGCAGGGACGCACTGCAGCCAGAAACTATTCACTCAGCTTCATAGTTATTATCTTTAAATATCCAGTGGTCACGGCTGTTCCTCCAACGGGCGTGTTTACACAAAGAATATGAAGAGAAATAAAAATGAACTCGAGCGAAGTTAAAGAAACGCAGAAATAGACGCGCGCAGGATTTGTGGGAAAAAGCCGTGGATTGGACAAATGGACAGAACGGCTCATTGATGAGGCAGGGAATTGAAAAACTGTTGTTCTGAGATACAGATAATCACTTCGGCTGCCTCTCTCTTTATCTGTTTAGTGTGTTCATCGGGACCTGGCTGCCAGGAATGTCCTCCTGTCCCAGGGGAAGATAGTGAAGATCTGTGACTTTGGACTGGCCAGAGACATCATGCACGACAACAACTACGTGTCCAAAGGGAGCGTAAGTGTCTGGGACGTCAGCGGCATTCATAAAACATCTTATATGACGTCAGTGTCATAAATATCTTTTGTCCGTCTCCGTCAAACACAGACCTTCCTGCCGGTGAAGTGGATGGCTCCGGAGAGTATTTTCGATAACCTCTACACCACTCTGAGTGATGTTTGGTCCTATGGCATCCTCCTCTGGGAGATCTTCTCATTAGGTGAGACTCAATCAGCATTTAATGAGACAACATAAGATTAGTGTCTGAAACGGGATGATAACAATCGCGTGGTTTCTCTTTGAAGGGGGGACCCCGTACCCTGGCATGGTCGTGGACTCCAGCTTCTACAACAAGATCAAGAGCGGATACAGGATGGCCAAACCGGAGCACGCGCCCCAAGACCTGTACGTGACCACTGAAGCGATGTTGTGCTAATGAGGAATGCTTTGGGCTTTAAATCTGCAGAGGTTTTTCTCTGCCCTGTGTCATCAGCAGCAGTAAAATGACACGCTGCGTTTTAGGTTTGGCTGTTATTTTCTCTGCTAACGCTGTGTCTGTTTGTACTTTTTCAGGTATGAGATGATGATGAAGTGTTGGAACAGTGAGCCAGAGAAGAGGCCTACTTTTCTGGGTCTGAGTGAAACTGTGGCATCTTTGCTGCCCTCCAGCTACAAGAGGGTGAGTGTCCCTGTGACCTCTGACATTTTCTGAACACCCGCTCTCTAATTTACCACCCCTGCACTCATGACCCTGCTGGACCTTCACATTTTGTGTCCCTCTTATGTAATTTACATCGTTGACGATGGTGTGTGAACATGCCGCTCCCCTAGTTTCCCTTCTGTTGCCAGGTAAAATACACACAAAACAGACCCAGCTGTATCGGTGCATTTGGAGTTTATGTTTTTTCCCGAGGCCGAAAGTAGAAACCTATAAGTGATTAGGCTGCAAATGCACCAGCTGGCTGTCAGTGCGGCTGGCCTGAGTGTGTGTAATGACGCAGCCTCAGTTCTCGCCTCCACCACCCAACCTTAATTAGCTTGTTAAACTCCACACCACACATGGCACATCAAAACAGCTTCACCTCTACCTCTCTCAGCCAGTTTTACAAGCTGCGTGTGAGGGGAAGGACTGACTCGTTTTTGCACCTCAGACTTGGATGCGATGTGTGATTTTCAGTTTGAGTCTCACCATCCTGCTGGCAAATCAACCAACGTTCACACGTAGTTTTCATACCGTTCTCCGTTCTTGCACTGTTCAAGATTGATTAGTCGATCAGTCGAGCGCCAGATCCACGATTTTGGTAGTTTTTGGGGTTTAAACTGTTTTCTGGCAACTTCTTCATCTTTGCTTGCATCTGTAATTCTCATTGATTTGGTGAAGGAACGGAATATTGTTATACATGAAGATGTGTTTCAAAACAAATTGAATGTCACTATAGTAACTGGCATTAGAGCGTTGTTATAAAGTTTATGAAGGTTTTTTGAATTTGTATTTTTTTTGGCTTGAAATGAATATTAACTCCAACTCACCTCATCCTGTCTCGTGCAGCATTACGAGAAGGTGAACCTGGAGTTCCTGAAAAGCGACCACCCTGCAGTGACTCGGGTGTGCGTGGAGAACGATGACGCCTACATCGGCATCACTTATAAGAACCAGGGCAAGCTAAAGGACAGGGAAAGCGGTTTTGACGAGCAGCGGCTCAGCTCTGACAGCGGCTACATCATTCCCCTCCCGGACCTGGACCCCATATCTGATGATGATTATGGAAAAAGAAACAGACACAGGTAATGGAAACTTTTACCTCCGCTTATGTCACTTATATTGGCAGTTGTCCTCAGGTGCTGACCTGTGATCTCCATGTCCCACGCAGCTCTCAGACGTCCGAGGAGAGCGCCATTGAGACGGGCTCTAGCAGCTCCACCCTGGCCAAGCGTGAGGGTGAGACTCTAGAAGACATCACGCTCCTGGATGAGATGTGTCTGGACTGTAGTGACCTGGTAGAGGACAGCTTCCTGTGACAGCTTCCTGCCCTATGGAGCTCATGCTGATAAGGAAGAGACGTTTAAGGACGAGGGGAACTGCAGAATGACCTCTAAATCAACCAAAGACCATGTTGTCGGCCCCTTTAGCCTCTCTATCCCTCCTCCTTCACAATCCTGTATGAGGACAGAAAACAAAACCACTTCCTGCCTGGATGAGTTTGTGGTAACAGTGCAGTATGCCCCTTACCTCTCCTTGGACTCTGCCCCCTGTTGGGCTGGAGGAGTGAGTGAGCGATGATGAAAGCAAGACATCAAGGACTCATAAGCATCACCATCACTGAACCTGTGAGTTGGAGCTATTAAGTGTTGATTGGGACCGAAAGTACGAAAAAAAAGACTCTTTCTGAGATGCAGATCTTTATTTTATAGGGCATTCGTTTAACAGCAGTATAAGCAATCAATAAAAGTTGGTCGATAATGCGAAACGGACACCACAGGATATCGTTCAGCCACGTTAACCACTACAGAGGCACTATTTAATGAGTCCAATACTAGCAAAACCATGGATAGGTGACTGGTCACTTCACACTGAGCACCTGATGCTGGCACAATCAGTAGCAATACTCTGAAAGCACAAAATCTGGACGATGTGCTTTTTTATATGTGGCAATATTTTGTTTTCAATGGCTAGGTGAGTGCAGCAAATTTATTTTTGTACTTCTTGCTTTTGTAAACATGTATTATTTGTGAATACCGAGGAATCATTTGATCAAATGGAATTATGAGAATAGAGCTTTTATGTCGCTTGCATCCTCACAGTGTCTCACCTTCATCCAAAACACTCAAATTTTGTCCCTGGAAAGACCTCAGTCATATCTGTCATATGGCTTTTGTTAAAGGGAAAATGTGATTGTAATGTAAATAGCTTCAGAGTGGTTTTATTAAAAAAAAAAATAAGAGAGAGAATATTGAGATGAAATTCACATATTTTATTTTAGCACATATTTAGCATCCGGGCCCTCATCCTCTCATTGCTGTGGTCAGTATATTATAATGTGTAGTATCTGACATTGTCAGTGGATCTTGACTCCACATAAGGAAATATACCCTGCTCAGTGCCAAAATTAATGGATTTTGCCACTGAAAACATGGGGGGGGGGAATCAATAAGAAACTCAGTTCATTCGAATTCATTTGCCTAAATTGCATTGTTTTATTGATAATGACGATGAGCCTAAAAGACATGAATGTTGACAAACGTGGCCGTACAGACTTCAGAAAATGTCGTGACCAAATCAGAGGACTCCTAACCGGGGGTGTAAACGATATGTAACAGCTGTGCTTCAAGTTCTCCAGCTTCATATTCTGCTTGCTCGGAGTCTTAGAGCAGGTTGTAGCAACAATAAGACATTAGATGGGGTCGAGACTCATGTTGATCTGATGTCATACATCAGTTATGTGTAGACTGTTTGTAATCCTGCTTATCTCCTTGTTACTGCTCCAGCTGTACCACTGCCTCTGAATCTTTCTGTTGACTGTGATATAATCTACAATCGTGTAAGAAATGTTGCACTTTTTCCTATTTTATCTTTTGCTGAATAGTTAACTAGAGCTGAAGAGGAAGAAGGAGGTCTTACTTTGCCATTGGATGAATCCTTTTGTATAAAGCGGCTGGGATGTGAATGATCCAGAGTGCCATAGAGGATTGATGTATTGTTGACGGTACAGTATCTGTAATTATAGGTAATCACACCCATTATGATGATGTAATACTTATGTTTCATTATACAGTATGTAAAGTCAGATGATTTATATTTCAATAAATGATTTATAATGTAAACTGCTGTCAGTGTATTTCAGTAGTAGTCATGCAGAGAGAGAGAGAGAGAGAGAAGCAAAAAAGATATAACACAAAGCTGATGATTACAAGAAGATCTGTTATCATTGCTAGGTCCGCTTATAAACCATTTCAGTTATGTCCATTCAGATGTAAGCACAAGTGCAGAAAACAAACAGTTAAACGCTCACAAAATTTAAACAAGTCTTAGATCATGTTGCGGCGATCTAACATTACGATGTAATCTGAAAGACGGCCACTAGAGGGCAGTATCGTCTCTCTATTAGAGTACCAACTGCCAGTAACGGACATCAAACATGAGGGAAGCTGCTCAGTCTCATACGCTGACAACGTGTGTGTGCTTCATGAGGTTTAAGACAGGAATCATAGTGTGGGTGGGCACCGAGGAAATTGGGCGGGCTGCACACCGAGTGAAAGAGGGGAGGGCTGCTCACAATCTGGCAAAAATCTGACCTCTCATTATAAATATCATATGGTAAACAAGAGGAAGAAATCAGATTTTCTTATTGGTGCCATGGTCATAATTGAAACAGTATTAATTAACTGCTGTTCAGTGGATGGTCCATCAAGAAGCCCTCTGATTGGGCGGGCCCAGGCCCTTCTAGGCCCACCCACAGCTACGTGCCCGGTTTGAAATAACGCTAAGATCTTTTCCATGATCTGATTGCAACACTGACACGCATGCTCACGCGCACACAGAGTATTTCTGTGACCTTCCCATTTATCTCCACAAGCACCTAAGTTATACAAATGCCTCTACTGTAAGGTGAAAGATGGATCTGGTACTGTGACGCAACTTTTGGCTGGAAATGCTGGTGTGCTTTTATGATCCGGACTTGTCTCCAGTTGGCCTTGAAAGTCTCCAAAGGGTGTGTGCTTTGATTAGGGTGTGTCATGAAGATATTTTATAATATCATGCTGTGGTCAAATACATTACTTTTAAACATTTCCCAAGGCTGCGTCTTTTATCTTCTCTCCCAGTACTGAAGTGTTGTGACATGTTTTTCGCTGTGCAGAAATCGTACTTTAAGTCTGCCAAATCCATTTTACTTAACTGCCATTGCTGTAAGTGTATCTCATCATTTTATCATGATCTGCACAGTCCTTGCACTTCTCTTTTATTTGCCATAACTATTCCATTCTTGTTTAACAGGTTCGGTTGGTGTTTTTTTTTAGGATTCTGTTTGCTCAAACTGTTAAACTCTTAAGGCAGACCTGTGTTTGTAAAAGTGAGGTCACTATCTGGCTTCAAACTACAGCTGCAGCTTCATGTGAGCTTTAAAGAACTCCTACTGGATGTGTAACTTGGCCCGACAGTATTGTTGGAGCCTGGGGGTATTGGAAAACGAATCCGCCCTGCTGAGGAGAAGCAGTTAAAGGTTTGCAACTTGTTTTTGGCAGAACGTACACAAATTGCAAAGGCCCGAATCCATTTTATGTTTGTAATGAACATTTACATCTGGGCTAAAAGAGAAACTAATTCTTCCATTTGGAGTTGGGTGAAACTGAAATGCTGATAAGAAACACACACAGACTTCTACAGGTCAGTGTGCAGCGACGACTTATGACAGATCACCTCTTATGGACGTTTGCTCACATTATTATAACCATTCGTTCTTTGTCTGTAAACGACGCCGGACGTCTTTCTCAGAGGGTACGTGCAACACGCAGCCAGATGATTCATCTTCATGTTTTGGTCATTTATGTCAAAGGCAGACAGCAAATACATGTGCAAAGATACCTGTCACTTTCACTAAATTAGTTATTACTCCAAAAAATAAAATAAAATGATTCTTAAAGTAGAAAATATTGTGCCCTGAATGCTTTATAGTACGGAGCCCTAAAACTCCCCAAACTCCTGAGAGGGGATATTTCTTTATCTGGGTGCAAACAAATTCATTATCTTGTGGGAACAAATTATTATCTTGCGTGCTCCAGATAATATTGTCACAGGCCTATGCTTTGAAAATCACAGGGGTAAGTTGTGTTCAAAGCTTTAAAGAGTGTGTTAATTTCATTGCTTTATTTGAACAGCCAATTTGCTGCCTTTTTTGGTGGGTGAGCTGCTTGAAGATTATTATTTTGTGCACCAAAGTTATTATCTTGTGCGCACAAGAAAACTAAAATTGCCTTTCGGGACTTAACACGGAAAGTTTTGTTCTCATGAAAATGTTTTTTTAGGACAGAGACAGTCCCCTCATAATGACAACAAATGAGCCTTTGGATTTATTTTGATATTAATCACAGAGGCACAGAAAATGTTTTTGCTTGCAGCATCGGATGCAGCAATAAAAATGAAGTTTAGCTGGAAGTGGGCGATTAACGACGATTTATCACAGTTATGGAGTTATAAAAATACTGCATTGACAGGAATCTGAAATCTGAAATTTGAGATATTTGCACAGTAAAATTAAAACACAGACAGAAATGCTCAGGCGTCAAAAAAACAACAGAGCGAGCTGAGACAGAGAGACGCGTCGGTGATGGCGTTGGCAACTGTCTACCCACAAAGCAATTTAGTGTGCGGCGTCCAATGTTGACATAGTTTGCTTCATTTCTAATCTAAATGAACTGAGATGCACTGAAAAAAATCATGCCCTGCAGTGTTATGGTCACATTGTGTAATATTGGGGGCACTTTGACTGCACACATAAATACGTGATAAATCATATGAGTGGATCTTGGTTGACCCCATCTTTCCACAACAACAAATCATTTGAAGAAATGGTGAGAAGAGGCCTGAATAGCTCCTCCACAGGTTGATTCATGGCTGTTATTCTTGCGTTTGCATGGTTTTACTTGCACGCCGTGAAAGTCTGGTTGTGAATAAGTGTCTGCATGTGTTCACACACGGATGGACTGGTGATTAAATATGTGTCACCCAGTAAACCAGTTACTGCCACGGCTCCCAACTCCACACACTGGGTGCAGAGAAAGGATGGACGCATGGATGTTCTAGACATCTGTGATTTGGGCAGAACGCACAAATTGGTGAACGTTCACGCTGTGTATACTTGCTGGCGAACGACCATGATTCGAGCGTTGAACTCGTTCAGCAGCCATCCAACTCAGCTAATTTGGCTGGCCTAGACTTTCACATCTTTGCAAACAAAAGTTGACTTCTTCTGAAACCTGTTTGCCCTCAGACACATGATGTCATATCTGCCGTGGGAGATTTTTTTGGACAACCAACAAAAGCGCTTCTATGCAGCTGAGATGAAATCTCTCCAGGGTCATTGGCAGACGGGTGGGCCTGGAAGGAGAGCGTGCTGGCGCACAACTTATCAGTCAAGCCACGCGTTTTGTAAACAGCGGACTCTCATCATCCTGACCGACTATGTGTTTTCAGAACACACACAATGACAGATTAGATTAAGAAAGATGAATAAAGATCTCTTGTAACGACGCGGAAAAGACTTAACAGATGAGACCTTAACAGATTATCGCGCATGAAAGAGATTGAGGGAAATTCGATTCTATCTCGTTTTACTTGGAGTGAGGGAGAGGCAATCTGATTTTGACATATCTGGCTCCACGAGTGAGTGTGGGACAATTAGATTAGAAATCTCTTTGGTTTGTTTGATATGTAACATCAGTCTCCTCCGTGAAACTCGATGCCGTGTGGCCAACAGTGTGGTCTCCTTGCTTTGTTCCTATGGGACAGCAGGTCCACAGGCGGTCGCTGTTTGGACAGCTCTGCTGTAAAACAGATTTGTCTCTCGGTTGCGGGGTGTTCTCAAGGCCAGTATCTCGTTTCAAGCTTGAGCTTCCCAGGCTTTTGTTGGGCAGGGGCATCATATTCAGAGGAGCACCTCTGGAAGAGATCCTGCCATTGATTTGAGACTCTACGTCAGGAAAATAAACATCACTCACTGCAAGACGGATTAAATACACTTACCTCCTAAAGACACACACACACACACACACTAATACGCTATCTACAGGCCATAAACCCATCAATGTCTTTTAAGTTATGGCTCTCGCCACATAGACCATGTTGTTGTCAATTGGCTTCCAGCCAGTAAATTAAGCTACGTACCTCATGACTGTGAAGACGATGTGTTGTCAGTATCATATGAGTTGGCTCTAGGCTGGAACTATACAGCATTCAAACAGCTTTCCTTTTATCTCTTTATCAAGCATGTTACCAAGGCACCTTTTGTTGAATTAGATGCTACTGTACTCACATCACGAGCACAAGGTTACAGTAAAGACAAGCAGCTGAAATGCTGATAAGAAACACACACAGACTTCTACAGGTCAGTGTGCAGCGACGACTTATGACAGATCACCTCTTATGGACGTTTGCTCACATTATTATAACCATTCGTTCTTTGTCTGTAAACGACGCCGGACGTCTTTCTCAGAGGGTACGTGCAACACGCAGCCAGATGATTCATCTTCATGTTTTGGTCATTTATGTCCATATGAGGGCAAGTTTCAGAAACGCCTGAGGAATATGACGTTTGTTTTTAATTACATACATTACTTACATGCACTCCAATAATGAGTGCCCATTAATCTTATAACTCAAACCTATCAGTCGAAGTGTTTGCTGCTTTTAGTGGAATGTGAGCTATTCAGGCTTTCTCAATAAATTCAGATTTACAAGTGTACGCTTTGTGAATAAAACTATAAACAGCCTCACAACCACACAAGGAGATTTAGGAACAATAAAACTCCGCCTGTAGACCCCGAACGGAGCATCAACGACTGAAAACCTTTGAAACAACACCAATTACCGACGACTTGGTGGACGCACCATTTCGTCTTGGACAAGTGGAGACTATCAGTGATACAGGACACCCTGCGATTCAGTTCCATTGTTGTCTACATGACTCTGGCCACATAGTGTATATTTAAACATTTATGCACCCTCGAGTGCCTCAAGTTACAGCATTTCCTCTCTTTCAAGTAGATTCATTTGTTTTTTATAATGCGTTACATCAAATGTTGGCGTTGTTTGTTTGTTTTTGTTTTTTACTCTCCTCACCTCTTAGTTTTACAGCTTTTCATCAGAATAAAGAAAAGCTGAAGCTGTGCTGAGTGCTGACTCGTCATAACACCGGAAATGTTTGTTTTTTAACGTAACATGTACATAACGTGTTTTGTGCACTGTTGTGTTTTTCTAGAGTTCTTTGTCTGTTCTTACACTCGTGTTCGTGAGGCCTGCGTGCTACGACGCCAATATAAGTCATGTGGTCAGCAACTGGTAACCTTTGCCTGGGGATATCATCAATTCATCCATGTGACCAGCGACAGTGGGTCGTCTTTGCTGTCTTGACTATAGGAGCCCGAGGCTGAGGGGGGAGTCGGGGGGTGGGGGATGATACACTCTTTTCATAACTGCCTAACTGACAGAAATAAACTCTCATCAAAGGGCCGATTTGAAACATTACATTTAACGGTTATTTCTCTTCTCCCTGACTTTTGTGGATGAAGCCAGCGTAACTACGGATAGATAGATAGATAGATAGATAGATAGATAGATAGATAGATAGATAGATAGATACATAGATAGATACATACATAGATAGATAGATTCAATAAATCCACGTTTGGCGTATAGATGAAAACGTAAGATATGCAAAACGTAAGATAACATCAGTAACGTGCAAAAAATGCACACGTTACCAGAGCGAGAAGTCAAACCTGAAAACATATTTACTTCACATGTAGTTTGCTCCGAGGGTTGAACACCTTGGGGCTCCGATATCTTCATTTGTCGCAGCGAGGGCCGATATTTACAACTGAACTAAGCAGGTTGTCGGTTCATCGTCACTCTGCTGCTGAACTGCTGAAATGCGTTGCCATGCCTGTCTTTGCAGATCACAGGTGTGTTATTGTCCATTAGAGTATTGTCCATTAGTTACCCAAAGCAATCTTGGTATTTCGGCAAGCGGGGGAATAAATGTTGATCAGGCTTTTAAGTAAAATAGAGGAATATATGAATATAGTCTATAATATAGTCAGCTCAGAGTGATGAGTGAATATAAACATGTGACAGACCGGGACAAGTGATTTATTAAAATATCCAGGCAATTTCATTGAAATTGACTGTGCAAGTATTACATTTACGATCAAAAACTCTCAGCGAAACCACACCCGACAGCAGCAGCAGCAGCACAGGGGAGCTTGCACTGAGCGCGATCTGCACAGCAAACCAACCCCACTTGGAAAAACACTGGCAGTGGTGAGAAATGGGGTTATTGTGTTTTTGGGAAGTGACCCCTTGAATCTAGATCACAGGTTCTGTGCAATTCCTCACCCCTCCATCATCCTTCCACGAAGCCATTCCCTCTCTCCCACACACACCCTCTTTCCCTCATGTAGGGCTTGTTTTTTTTTAAGGGAAAACAAGATACGGTCTGGTTCACAATGAGCAAATAAGGATCATCATTTTCCCCAGAAATTTCCTCGGATTCATCAACAACAGTGTCACAGCAAAATACAGATCAAGAGAACCGGGTACATTTTTTTGGACATGTGCTTCTACTTTCTCAGACTCATCACCACACGAGAGCACGGCTGATAATAAATTGTAACAGATGATAAAACAGGTCACGAACTCTACTAATGCTGGAAAATTGTTCAGATCAGCAGAATGGATGATGAAGGGCTAATTTGGCTTTCAGGCATAGTTACCTGACGAGTGCATATAGCGTATGTTTATCTTAACATGTGTTTTCCAATGGCAAGTAAGTGGGTGCTGTAGTAGTTTCTCTGAAGTTCCAGTCTTGTTTGCATATACCTAGGTTGTAGCACTGTATGTTTATTGGCTTTGTCAATATTGATGTAGGCAGACGAGGCCTTTGGGAATTGCTGCAGGAACAGAGCTGAAGCTTGTTTTCGTTAGGTTGTTTTCACCTGTGCGTTCCCAAGAAAATGTGAAATGTAAAACAAAAAAGGAGAGAATCGTGTTTTGTGCCTCTATTAATGTCAAATCTGTCACAGCGGAGTAAATATCCCAGCCGACATAACACTGCCCTCGATCTGCCAACGCTGTAAATTTCCAGACATAAGTAAGTCATAAATGTGTCTGCACTCAAACAACAGCAATGAAAGCCTCCCTGCCTGGGAAACATGACTTTTAATGTCTACTGGGTAATACATAAGCTACAGCCGGGGCCTCAGCGTGCATGTAAAATCAAACATATTAAAGGGGTATGGATGTGTCTGACCTGCCACTTCCTCTCTCGCCACTTTCAGATGTGTCCATTTGTGTCTGTTAGTATCACGTTGATAGGTTTACGGCTCCTA
>OMNV01000152.1:0-16202 GCA_900303265.1 Brotula barbata | reverse complement strand
GAGTGAGGAAAGTGGGTGAAAATCTCAAGGCAGCAGAAAGTGTACGTGTAAGAGTTGAAGGGTACGGCAGAGATGTTTTGACATGTGGAGCTCTGGTGACAGAGAGCAGCATGCGTGGGTGTGTTTGCAGATGCCTGCGCCCTGGACAGGTGCAGCGCTGTAGATGCTGCTGCTATTTATCGATTGCATGACTGAGATTCACTGTATTCATTCCTCCCTGTGTGGCTCCACATCTTGGATTAATGCCATCGCCACAGGCTCACATGGTATAAATGGATCACATGCTGATCATTCACTCCACAATCCACACACATCTAACCCCAAGGCAACGAGCAGTCATGACTTTTTTTGTTTTTAGGGGTCATATTTTATGCCATTTTTATTGAAGCTGTTACCTCCCCGACTTTGAGGAAAATTCTATGTGAACAACTTGGCGCCTCGGGGCACAACCAATTGGAAAACTTGGTGTAATACTGCAATTCAGTAGGAAAGAAGGCGTATCCATGTTAAGACAGTGTGTTTGGTGTCTCCATAAACTGACTCTGTAAGGCCTGTTACCATCCCTGTTATCTCATTGGACCCAGCATCAGCAACAATCAATCATCAATACCTGAGATCAAAGACAAATTTGTTTCTTTCACATGTCAAAAAGACCAACACGAGCACGATATATGATTATTAATGTATTATTATTATTATGTGATACCATTGATGTTAATTTTGTTTTGGTTTTTTTGACAGATCCTGATAATCCCTTCAGAAAGTCGTTGATTCCCAACATCATTGCTCGTGTGGGGGACACTGCTCTTATTCCTTGCTTGGCAACAGATCCAAGTCTAGTTGACCTGCGCTTAGAAACATGTCAGTCCAGAGCCTTGGCTTCTGAACTTCGGTATTCTAAAAGTCTAGAGCAAGGCATCCTTATCTACAGTGTGAAAAAGGCCTATGAAGGCTGCTACGTGTGCGCAGGAAGGCTTGGAGGCGCCTACGTCAGATCACATCTCTATGACCTGTTAGTGAGACCAGGTAAAAGGACACGAGTGGACATATATGTACTTTATCCATCCTGCCCATTAAAGTCACTCACAGACTGATACATTTCATCCACCTCCCCACAGTCCCCGACGCTCCTCCTGTGATTGACATGCAGGCACCTGAAAGGCTGATTCTCACCTGGGACCAGAACCTGTCCCTCACATGCAACACCACCAATGTCAACGGAGACATCAAGCTGAAGTGGGTCAGCCCAGCCGGCTCGGTGAGCCCCTCCTCCCTTTATGTAGAAAGCCCTTAAGCACAAATCGGCTGCAGTTCTGTCCTGATTGTGTGGTAGTGGAGTCAGAGTTATCTAAGCTTCAGGATCTCACCTGTGTGTGTACAGTACTGCGCGTTACGTGCAGCTGATTTGCATACAGCTATCCGTATGTTTGTGTGCGCTCCTTGTATTTGTGTGCTTGGTGAGGATAGAAAAGCAGACGGGGTTAAACTCTAGAGATCTCTGGGCGTTGACAGGGTGCCGTCTGGTATCCACAGCAACCAGCAAAGGTTGACAGTGCTTCACATATCCTGACGGAGCCCTTCGTTCACGTGCTCGGTGCCACATTGCACATTGCTGCAGTCAGACCACGAGACGCTGGATGGTACCAATGTGAGGCTCAGAACGAAAAGGGGATCAGCACACAGTCAGTGTGGCTAGACGTTTACGGTGAGCATTGAGTTAGAGCCAGATCAGTACCATTACAATCAAACTATGTTCACTGTGTATGTAACTATGGTCTTTGTTTTTCAGCGAAAGGATTCATTCACATTAAATCTACAAAGAACAGCACCATCCACGTGCGTTCAGGCGAGAGTCTGTCCCTAAGTGTTGATATGGAGGCCTACCCAAAACCCCACACGTTTTCTTGGAGATTCATGGGCCAGGAGCTAAAAAACACAACGGACCACGTCATCACCACTCACAGTCACGAATACAGGTCCAAACACACACGCACGCACACACTTGCTGAGTGTCTCCTTACCCCAGGCTTGCCATATAAATGTGAAGGTTCATTAAGACCTTTCTGTTGAATGTAACACATTTGCTTTGAAGGTGGGCTCAGGTCAGTTGAGTTGGTGCCTTAGCCGCACATGACAGAGCTGTGAAACAGTGACGATCATTAACACCCCACCCCTTTCCACTTACAACATAACAATCAGTATTTAACACCTTATAGTAAATGACACGACCTAATTGACGATTCAAGAATTGATTTATGGCTTGGTCAAGGCTCACATGGACGCGACCGCTTTAATATAACGCTACACGACTGTGCCCTTTATACTCTGGTTATCAGTCAATAAATCAATACCAGCTTTCACTGGTCACAAGTCACTGAGAGGAGTAAAATTTCATATTCTGTGCAGCGACTACAGAAAAATGCGTTAAAGAGCAGAGAAAAAGACGCATGTGTAATTATTTACAAATTCACAGGTATACAAGGTCCTATGATGATCATACGGGTATCTACGTGTTCGGGCACACACACGCTTCTCTTTGAAGCAACAGTGAGCTTCTAATTATTGACGAGTAAATTACAATTTCATCAACGCATTCCTGGTGCCGAGCCTGAGGAATAAACTTGTTTTTCTTTGCTTACATTCAGGCACAGCAGTGAGCTGAGGTTGGTGCGGCTCAAACTGTCAGAAGGTGGAGTTTACACCTTTCTTACCTCCAACGGTGATGCGACAGTAAACCAGACATTTACCATCTTCGTGATCAGTAAGTTGCATCATTGATTTTCTGAAAGGTTTTCTGTGCCCTGAAGTAATGAATTCCTTTACTCTCCGTAGCATTCATCATTACCAGCTGACACATGGGAATGGTTTCCATTAACCTTTCTCTGTTTGAGATAGCTTTTTGCGTGCCGTATTGACACTGAGCGGAACTGAACAAAATGTTTCCTCGAAGGATCATATCATGTAGCTGATCAGAATCAAATACATTCATTACCATTTACCTCTCAAACGTTCTCGTCTCTGTCAGGCAAACCGGAGATTGTGTCTCACATCGGCCCGGTGAACGGGGAGGTCCGCTGTGTGGCAGAGGGGTTTCCTGCCCCCCAGATCACCTGGTACTACTGTGAGCAACCGTATGTCAGGTGAGATCCTCCACTGTTTATCATCAATACAACAGGACATCCAATCACAAAACGTATCCACATTTATCAGTGTTTAGTTTTAGAATTTTTCACTTAGACAAATTAAATAACCATTAGCAGCGGTTAAAACCAATTACTCTAATATTGTCTTAAGTGATGCCTTTTAGACCACCGATCTTAGAACACTGTCACATATATCTATATAAATTCCATTATATATAATTGTTGGCTTTCATTTATGCCACAACTGATTTAATTTTGTCCATTTTCTCCCCCCACACATCAACCATTTATGACTTCTGAGGTCTGGCCACCAATTCAGATCTATTTTTAGTATTCCTAAAGTATATGGTGGTCATTGAATGTTGTGGGATTTGACCTTTAGTCTTTTGACTTGTCTACAGCGGTAGACTGACTCCGCAGTAACAACAGATTGGAACTGACTTGTAATTGGCAGGAGTCCAGGACAATCTGCCCGACGAATAGAAGCTTACATGATGCATGTTGTGCCAAAGTGTGATGCAGGAGGAGCACCTGGCCTCACACCAGTCCCAGTCAACTCCAAAAAATTCACCCAGTCATTTTTTAAAATCATCCAAACCACTAAAAGAGTTTACACAGGCATCCAAATAACAACAAGGTGGCAAAAAATGGGACCGGTGTGAGCTAACAGCTTGTGTGAATCAGCTGCTTTTTCTTGTGTCCTGCTGGGAATTACAGAGACGTAGGTTACATGGAAATGATTCCACAGATTCCATCATGGATCCTGGTTAGATTAATGTACTTTTATACTGAAAAATGAAAGTGCTATACTGTCTGACTGACTAGTGCAGTAGGAATAAGTGTGTAGTTCAGGGGTTGAGAGTTATGAGTTATTAATGGCTTCTTCTGCAGTTTGTATTGTGGCATGTGTTTCACCGAGGCATTTTCACGACTCCAGTAAAGAATGTCCAGAGAGGGAAACAGGGACCAAAATTGACCAGCGTGTCCCGAATGAGATATTTGATGCATAGCTTGATGATAGCACGGCGTCAACAATGTACGATTTCCTTTCTTAAGGTGCTCCCAACAGGCGAACGCCTCCCTACAGGAACGGAGGGTCGAGACTATCATACTGCTCAGCCCCTTGTTTGGAAAGACGGAGGTGGAGAGTCGAGTAAACATCAGCAGGGGACGGTTCAATACTCTGGAGTGCGTGGCTACCGTAGAAGGAGAGCAGGCTTACACACTCTTCTCTATCAGCGGTGAGTTTAAGATCCCACATTCACGCACAGATGCAGCAGCAGGTTGTTTCGATGGGAGTTGGCGCCTGTCTATCTATCTCGTGCGCTAATCCTCTGCGTGTCCTCAACCTTCAGATTATAATTAAAGGCACTGTCAACTCCACCAGAGAGGACAAACGGCCTCGAAATCCCCCTTCAGATTGTAAACTTGTGTTTTCTGTAAACACCTGAATTTATTGTCTATGCTGAGATTAAAGTCACGCTCACTGGAGGAATCTCACCTTGACCTTAAAACCGGAATCCAGGTGTGTAACCATAGTCACCTTCCTGTGAATCTCATCAAACTTGGCCTTTGTCCAGCCCTGCTATGACACACTGCTGTAAAACTCTTGTTACCGCTGTGTGGCATTATAACTATGTAATACTACAATTAATAAAACAAGACGTTAGAATGTGTAAACCCGTGCGTTCCCTGACAGTGATGCCAAAATATCTTCTACAAACCCTGACGTAAAAATGTAAACATGTGGCCGCAGATCAAGCTGTTACGGTGCAGTCTCCTAATCACTTATGTAAACAGATAAGTCCGACATGATTGTTTGTGATAACATGTTGTCACTTACAGGCAGGAATTTGCACAAGTGCATTGTTTACACAATGCCTGTAAATCCGCTCTGTTATAACGGCTGCCCCATCTGCTGCTCGATGGTCTCAAATGACTGCCAGCGCAGGAACGGAAAGTAAAGCAAAGTTGCTCAAGACCCGGACTCGAACACTAGAGGGGCTAACTGCAGCCACAGCGGGTATGTGGGCGAGAATTCTGAGGGAGTGTTTACAGCCAGGCAGGACATGCCTTTGGGAACGTGTGCCCAGGATTTTTGCGCTTCACGGAGTAACAGCAGACCAGGCGGAGGCGCTGAGAGTGTGGAGCTTGGTGGGGGTCCTGGCGTTGATGCGGCTGCTGGGAGTTGTGGGGATGTGGCAAGTTGGGAGTCTGGGAGGTGTTCAGAATACAGAGAGCTTTAAAAACCACTGACAGGTTTACAGAGGATTAGATCCTGCAGACTCTGCATTCTCAGATTTGAAGTGGTGAGAAAGCTTCTTATCTCTAAAGAGCTTATTACAGCCCACTGTACAGAGGAGCAAAACAATAAGGCATCGAACCATCCACGCAACGAGGGACGCAGCAATTATGGTAAATAATCGGTCGCCACCCCTGCACTCTCATCTGAACAGATGTTAGACAAATCACTTTAACAGGCAAGATGCGAGATTTACAAAGGAAATGTGTTGATATAGTGTATACTAATAAATAACAGAATTACTTTTCTATGATTAGACCAAAATAGGCTTCACACACTCCTGGATAAATATATATATACAGTATATATACGGTACATACTAAAAACAAAGCGTTTAAATATGTCTGCCTCCAGGTCAAATTACACCTATTGATCCGTTGTGTGATAAAAAAATACCAAATTTTTCAACAATGATGAAATGAATGAATATACTTTTTAAAAAAGACAGAAAAAATATACAAAATATCAAATAAAAAAATTCTGGGTCTGCCCGTGGATCCAGATCTGCGCTGAAATGTTCATGGCTTCTTCCCAGTGCCGTACCACATGCTTCCACTAAAATGAGGTCATAACATATTGAGCCCATATCTCTGTGTGATTAAAGTACTTGACACTCTCTAAATGTTCTTTCTCTCATCCTTTGGTTCATTTCCACAGAGAGAACTGTGCCTCATGATTTGTTCACCCCCTTACTCATTGGCTCCGTCTCAGCAGCAGCCATCCTCTGTCTCATCCTCATTGTGCTCTTCTACAAGTACATGCAGGTAAGACATCTCTGCGTATCAAACCCTCTTTTTCTAACAATGACAAGCCAAACAATCTAGTCATGTTTCCATGCCATTCAGCTCGATGTGTAATCACAATGCGTGCTTCTCGTTGCTTTTGCTTTCCTGTCAGAAACCCAAATACCAGGTTCAGTGGAAAGTTATCGAGGGCATCCATGGAAACAGCTATGTCTACATAGACCCCACCCAGCTTCCCTACGATCACCAATGGGAGTTTCCCAGAGATAATCTGCGGTTTGGTGAGCGTCCATGTTCAAGTCCCGTGTGATGTGCTCTGTGTCTCGACCTCTATATTTACGGCAATATGACACATCTGACGCCCGACAACACTTCAAATGATGGGCTGTTTGCTTTGTCCTGGGTGTAAATCATGATGTGTGTTGTGATGATAGCGTGGCCGTATCCCTCGGGGCATGTCACACTGTTTGAAACACGCTGTTCTGTGTTGATCTGTTTTTGCTGTGTCTGTGGTCATTACTGACTAACCAGTTCTACAGCTCCTTAATGAAGAAACCCCACTCCCTCACTGCAAACATAAATGTTGTTGACACATTCTAGGTGTTGTTTTTAACAAACCTCCTTTAACAGGATCCTGCGTGTCCTGGTGCCTCCGTGGCCCCGGGGCTAAAACTGGTGTTGTCCTAGGAGCTCTGGCATGGGCCCAGGAAGAGGGAGGGAAGCAGGATGGGGAATAACAGTTTGGTGTGTTTCTTCTTGTTTTCAGGGAAGACTCTGGGGTCTGGTGCGTTTGGGAAAGTGGTGGAAGCGACGGCATATGGGCTCTCCAAAGCGGACTCGGTCATGACGGTGGCTGTGAAAATGCTCAAATGTAAGCACTCAATTTGCCTGAACACATGCAAATGGATGGCGCAACAGCTTGACTTTCTGTCAGTATGACTGTGCACAGGAGCCACACACTCTTGAATGTATTAGCAGTTGCAGCTGTTTGTTTCAGAGACAGGCATCTATTTGTTGAAACATAATTGGCAAGTGTATTTCACTCCGGCGCCTGTTGACATATGTTTTAATACGCCTCCAGTGTTCACATAAATCAACCTGCCCATGAAATATCAGACTCACACCTGGTTTCCCTTTGCACATTTTGATCCTGTTCTGTTAATCCTTCCACAGCGAGCGCCCATGCTACGGAGAAGGAAGCGCTGATGTCAGAGCTGAAAGTCCTGAGTTACTTGGGAAACCACATGAATATCGTCAACCTGCTGGGGGCCTGCACTGTTGGAGGTGTGGTAGCTGCGTTCACTGTCATTACCATAATGAATGTAAATCTGAACTGGTTTCTGAGCAGCCCTCACCTTACTGTGTGATCCGTGTCTTTGTAATTTGTCTGTGGTTCATTACTCACGATATTTTTGGCACCCTGTTAACAGGATGATTGGTTTTCCTGTGTAGAGATCATTGTCACGACCAACGCCTTTGTCTGCAGGTCCCATACTGGTGATCACAGAATATTGCTGCTTTGGCGATCTCCTCAACTTTCTGCGCAGAAAGAGAGAGTCCTTCATCTGCTCGAAGCTCGAAGAAAACTGCTACTACCGCAACCTCATGCAGCACAGAGGCACTCCAGGGTATTGTTACGTTTGTGTTTTGTCGTATATTTTATAGGCGAATCCCGCAAAGAGTTTTGTGAAAGCTGCTACTAGTATATGGGAAAGTGTAGCGTGGAAGAGAAACAAGATTACCATTATTTACTATCCAGACGTGCGTAGGCGTCTTGTGTTTTGGGCAGCAGCATGTCTCTGTGTGTCTGTGCTCAGCTGAGAGCAGACTGCTCCTTTCCTCTTCACAGTGACAGCAGGAATGGCTACATGCCGATGAGGCCTTCTGCTGCTGGCGCGCCGCCGTTGGGCTCGTCGTCTGAGAAGAGACGCTCATTACGCAAAGGCAAGTCAGCCATTCATCAATTTCATCGGTGTGAAAATACACCGCGGTTTGTTTAAATGGCATTCCATGCCAACCGAGTTCGTAAAAAATAATCTCCGCGCTCTCATCCACACAGGTGGGTCGTACATCGAAACAGATGTGGAGAGTGAAATGTTTGACGAGGACGGTCTGTCTTTGGACACGGAGGACTTACTCAGCTTCTCCTACCAAGTGGCCAAAGGCATGGAATTCTTAGCCTCCAAAAATGTAAGCATCCACTTCACGGAACAGCTTTGTGGGAGCGTTTTCAGTCTAAATGTGATGTCAATTAGCACTAAAGACAAGCAGAGAAGACATTAATTGCATTTTCCATCACAAAGCGTAGATCACGTTACCAGAGCTAGTAAACGGATCTAAAACGCATGTTTGACCAAGCTCTTAAAAAATGTATTAGTTGTGAAAAAAAGAAGGCACAGTGCCCAGTAAAGCTGCGTATCGGTATCAGCGTTAGTGTGCTGGAGTGAAGACATTTGGCACCAAACTGCATCACAAAGAAAAAACTTAGAAGGCTTTAGTCTTGCCTTCCATTCTGAATTATTGATGTGTTATGTATATGGCATGTGTCAGCAGGTGTTATAAATAGTTGTGGGGTTTGTTTTTCAGTGTATCCACCGAGACCTGGCAGCCAGAAATATCCTGCTGACTCAAGGAAGAGTTGCAAAGATCTGTGATTTTGGTCTGGCCCGGGACATCACCACAGACTCCAACTACGTGGTCAAAGGAAACGTAAGTCGACATTAACGATCTGCCCGCTGGAACTCGGGATGAAATGGAGGAGTAGTCCAATGCAACTCTCCTTTCTTTTCTTTCTTGATCTTTGCCCTCACCTCAGGGTTTGGCACAGGGATCAGTTGGTTATCTTGTTTATTAATGGGTCCTCTGATATGCTGCATCCAGCCAAGGAAAACTGCTATCTTGGAAATGGGGACATTCAGGATGTCTGCGTTGCAACAGCAAATTTGCAGATACTTGATCTAGATAAAGAAAACACTTCTTAGTGCAAAATTTAAATGCTCATAAAATCCATTGTAAATAGAATTCCGACCATTCCAATCACAACTAAACAGATGAAAACGCAGCTTGGGTTCATTTGTCAGCTCAAATTTACCTACAAGTTGAAAGTGTCACCATTCGCTCTCATTCATTTTCAGGATTTGCAACTTCCTGTAAATCAATGCACTGAACGCCGGCAGTGACAGCCTACACAAACACTTATTATTTATTCATTTACGTACTTGATGGAATTCACTACAATAGTAGCCAGCCAGCTGACAATGACAAAGAGACAATGCAGTAACCAGATAAACGGAGCTGAAATCGGAGCTGTTATTGCTCATCTAATTTATCCAAAGTCAAACAATTTATGCAAATCTGGAGGTTGTAAGGGAGCTAAGGGGTGTTTGTGTTCTTTTACAAGGATTAATGAATGTAAGATCAGATCACATAACCCAAATCCACTAATTGTGTAAACTCCTATCTGAGTAATTTGGTTGGGGATAATTACACGTTCTTATGTTCATTGAGTATAGAAGTCATCGGGTCACACCGAGTCTCTGATTTGCTGAAACCATGGCAAGAGAGAAAACATTTATCGCTCTCCATCAAGCCAAGGAGGAATTTGAAATAGTTATTAAAACAAAGGCAACACTGCTAAAGCGGACAGACTGTGAAAAGAGGGCTGGTAAAAAGAGGCAGATAAACTCATCACAATCACATTATTATTAAATTAGATGAAACAGATTACATTTTTTTAATTCTTACTGTGTCCATATGATAGGGTCCGTATTAATATTCTTACCAATTGTCAATCAAACCGTAGCAAACCAGTTAACACAAAAAGGAGGATAGGGTGATCAGAAAGAGCCAAGATAGTACTAATAAATAATAATGACTAAAAAGCAAACGTAATGATGATGAGTACAAATTACGTTACAATACATTTTATTATATACGTCTGTGTATGTATATACATATATATATATATATATCGTATCTCTCTCTCTCTATCGTTCCACTCAACGTTTAAGTGTGAAAAGTTTGAGCCAAAGGTGACCAATTTTCTGCCTTGTCGACTAATTTGCTGGATTGTATACTAGAGTAACATTGTTAAAGTGTTAGCCTTAAGTCATAGCACATACAGTATGTACTTGGAATGTATTGTGTAGACGAGTGGTAGGTGCTGTTCTGTCTATTCTCCGGCTGATGTTCCAACTAAGTGTTCCCTATTATGTCAAACTGACAAGATGCACATCTTTGCATTTTTTTTATTGGTGTCAGAAATTGGCCATGAACATGTGATGTTCCGTAAGGTGTCTGTGCTGTGTTGATCCTCAGGGCATTTTTGTCTGCATGCCTGAAATTTGGAACAGTCTGTTCTGCTCGATCATCACTCTACAATCTTGTCATCATTGAGGCAGCAAAGCTTGATTTGATCGTTTGAGCGTAACCATTAAAAATCACCTGGTAAAGGTTTTCAACACACACACACACTGAGTTTTGTTTTGTTCTTTCAGGCTCGCTTGCCAGTGAAATGGATGTCCCCAGAAAGCATATTTGAGTGTGTGTATACTTTTGAGAGTGACGTGTGGTCGTATGGAATTTTGCTCTGGGAAATCTTCTCACTAGGTATGTCCTCATGTCATTTATGTGTGTATGTGTGTGTTTATGTGTGCTCCTGGCTGTCTGGCTGTCAGATCTGTCTGTATGTTTTTTTTCTGAAGTGTATAATGTCTCCACTCTGGAACACAGGAAATAGTCCATATCCTGGTATGCCTGTGGACTCCAAGTTCTACAAACTGATAAAAGAAGGATACAGAATGGATGCTCCAGAGTTTGCACCCAGAGAAATGTGAGTTTGTGTTGAAAGAAATGCGAGCGAGTGCAAAAGGTGGTGAAGTGAAACGTGAGTGTAAGTGGAAAGTACAAGGGGAGGGGATTAAAGAGATGGGTGTGTGCTGATGGATAGATTGATAGACGGCATGTTGAGAGCACGAAGGAATGCTACATGTAGGTTTGATTGGCAGCCCACTCTCATCCTGTCACTTTTGACATTGAACATGCATACACCTGAAATGTGGACATGTTAAGACTATCGTGTGAAATTGAGTAAGGATAGAAAATGAAGAAGGAAAGCAGACACACACACACAGACACTTACATACATGACCAGATGTATGTTGTTTTGCAGGTATCAGATTATGAGGGCCTGTTGGGATGCTGACCCCTTCAAAAGACCCCCCTTCAGGAAGGTTGTGGAAAAGATTGAACAGCAGCTGTCGGACGCCACTAAACATGTAAGTCAAAGTGCTCTGATGTTTTCTTTTTTTTTGTGTTCAACGTCCAAAGTCACATTCCCAAGTGAATAATGAGACTTAAAGCTTTCAGAAATGGAACTGACCTCTCATGAAAATAACTGATGTTACATGGTTCATCGTCTCCACGTGAGACCCATTTTCAACCCTTCAAACTTCCGCAAAGTTATGTGTTTTGCCCGTCATTATGGTGATGAATGTCCAGGTGATGTAACAAGCCAAAATGGAGTTTTTTTTTCAATTAATAGGGCAGCAAAACACACACTAACATAGGTATTACACTGTTGTGTGTGCTATTCAGCATTCTGCCACTAATTTATAGGGCACAACGTCCAAATGATATATATAACTCAGGACACATGCCAAGTGTGTCATTGTGCCACATTATATAAGGAAAAAAGTTTCATAACTAAATCAGTAATAACTTTTTGCATAAAATATCACAGTTCTTGGCAATTAAAGGAACTTGTTCAGCTCAGAATACAAAACCTTCTTGTGACAGTTCCTTGCCCCAGACAAGCATGTCTGTAACAAAAAGACATTGCCAAAGTCCAGAGATAGAACCGTAGTGGGCCTTTGGTTCAGCACTATAGCTCCTGAAAGACAAGGCTCCTGCAATGGGAATGGGCCTAAATTTCCTGAGCACCATGTTTCTGTGAGCTTATAGAAACTGGCTTCCTGTTTGGATTTCCTCTCCCCTGCCCGACAGACTGACCTATGAGCAGAGAGAGCATTCTCACGGGGCTTTTCTTAACGCCGTATATTTAGGTTGACTTGAAAGATTTCGCTGTTATACCAAATCCACAAAGCAGCAGCACGCTTACTGATCCCAACCACAGAAAATAAATTTATGGATTAAAAACATCTGAAGACTTGTGTCACTTGTGGTGAGAAAAACATTCTGAGGTCAAATGCAGACTGTTTACACTGAGGCCCTCCCAGTATGAGCGTATAATCTGGTGGTGCCGGTGCTTGTGATTTAGAGACACATAATATACCTCCACTGTGTTCATGACTTTCCAATTAGAGCCTAATCCCCAGGGTGCTGCTCTTTCTTCTGTTTGAGACACGGCTTTGATTCTCTACACTTCACCCAAACCAACATAAACACATTCCCCATTTACGGTACCCAGTTGGTACTTACCCGTAGTGGTATTATTAGTTTATTTCAATGGAAAAAGTGTAATTAATTAACAAACAATAGATCTCAAATAAACACGTGGCTCCCTAAAATCAAAAGATGAACCTAAAATAGACAATAATAAAGACAGGAAAACATGCACAGTTGTTGCAAATCAAGTTAGACAGCAACATAGTAGTTACATTATGATGCAGTAGTCGCAGTATAATACATTGGTGATAATTATAATAATAGAAAGGGTGTGGGTGTCTCTGCAGGTCTATACACAGGATTAACTAACGTAAGAAAGAGATGGTTGAAATTCTTTAGACAGAAGTAAAACATAATGATCACTTGTGTCCCCCTCTGTCTTTTTCCTCTGTCCTTCTGTCTGTGACATCATCCTGGTCTATAGATATACCTGAACTTCAGCTCCAGGCCTTCTGTGTCGCCCAGAGCCAGGGAGGAGCAGAGTACTCAGAGGGCGGCGTCTCACCATCTCAATTTAGCCAGCAGTCAGAGTACTCCCACCCAACCCTTACTGGTCCAGGACGAGGTCTTCCTAGAGGGCATAGCCCTCAGAGCCCAACGGGTGTAAGGACCCACCCAACCTGTCTGGCTGCCTCATGAAGTGCCTGTATTGTTCCACAACTGCACCCATCCTCCGCCCTGGTACCAGTGGTAATTGTTGTAGCATGTTCCAGACAGAATGCTAATTGCCATCTATTTCTTGTGGAAAACAACAAAGAATGTTGGCTGTTACCACTATAATCACTTTTATCGTTAAAGTCTGCCATTGCTGACAGGAAGGACACTGGGCAAAGATCCCCTTTTCACGGAAAAACCCTGTTGAGGCCCCCGGGGAAGATAGAGGGACATCGAGCTTTACTCTAAAACTGTCATACACACTGTCCAATCCTTAAGCAAACATTTTTCTTACACATTTCATGAACTTTTTATGGTTGTTCTTGGCACTAATATCAACTGAAAGATTTACTTCATTCATTCATCTACTGGATTTTTTTCTCTTCTTACACTTTGTGTTTGTCGCTGTTGGAGGATTTCTGTTGCTATAGTTGGAGGAAAAACACCCTTGATGCACTTAAACTTCACGTCATTCCACACACCATATTTTACAGCTTTTTGGGTTTTTTTTTTACACTTTTTTGTCAGTATTATTTCCATATACAGCTCTGTGTTTATATGAAGGAGATACTTTTGGGGGCCAATTTCATTTGAGATAGTGAGACACTGGCAAATAAGCTATTAGAGTCCGTAAGTGCTTCAAGCTAATTTGAGGATATGTGGCCATTTCTGTCCGTGTTGGACCTAATGAACACCCTATGAAATCGGCCCATGATTACATAACACAGGTAATTATGTTCAAGGGGTGGGAAGTAACATCTCAAATGGATATTGTATAGAAATGGTACATTAGCTTTTCATTTATGTGCTTCTTCACTGTATATCTGTAAATATCTTTAGATTATGATAATAGTAATTGCAGTTTGTTGAGATTGGAAGATCTGAGTTGTTCCTTTTACAAAGAATACTCTCTGCAAGCTTTGTAACTTCAAGGAGCCTTAGTTTTTATCTCAGATTTGCTACATGAGCTGGCAGGTGTGTAGTTTTACATTTTGACAGCCTGACGGCTGGAATGGTGTAAATAACCGGTTTGGTAATAATGATTTCTCTCCCTCCACATCCAGTGTGTGATCTTTGTTTACATACATGAGACAGGTACTGCCATTTCACTGATGTGTTTTCTTGACTTTTTATCTTCTGACCCTTTATGAAAGACCAATAAATGGAAACTTCCTGTTTTTGGCTGACAGGCCAACGATGTCTTTCTGCCCCTGTAGCTCTCTGTTGTAACTGAATATTGTGAGTAACATCACGGCAAAGCTCATTTGAAATGCCATTAAATGGACTGCAGTATTTTCTGAAGTGACTCAAAAGAGGAAGACCGAGGGGCTCAAAGGCTCTCTCGGGTCATCTCATTGTGCTCCGGCCAGTAGCTGGTTTCCCAGCAGTCCTTCTCTTTGTATCCAGCTGTTTCCTCCACCAGAAGTGGGTCTCTAGGCACCTCTTTGCCATTAGTCTGTATCAGTCCAGACCATTATGCTTTCTCTCCTCCCACAAGTGGATATTGTTATGAAGAGCACCAGGAAAGTGTCCTGTTTGTAAGTGTGAACGTGTGCATGTGTGTGAGTATGTGTGTGTGTGTGTGAACTTGTGCATGGGTGTGTGAGTGTGTGACAAAAGACTCAGAGAGACGCACATACTGTATCTAACTGTCAAGTGTGATTGCAGAGACTAGAGAGTTACTGTTAAGTGGTGCCACTACTAAAGATTCATTTTGACTACTAAACCCCCCACCGTCTTATTCATCTGTCTTTTTTGAAAATAGGAATGTGCGTATATTGTACAGTAATGATGCTTTTGAAGATGTTCTATCATAATGAAGATGTGGTACATTGATGCAGAATTTTATTATGCTGTATTTTCTTAAGCGTACATAGATTTTAATGTAGATTAAAGAGCTGCTTGCACCTCTATCACCGTGGTAACTTAAAGGAAGAGGTTGTTGGCAAATGTTAAAATTCATCATTTCAACCTTTATAACTGTTCACGCAGCGTTAGCCACAACAGTACTGTGATCCAAAATGATCGTAAATTGTTCCTAATAGTATTGCTGCATCTGAAAGCAACACTAAACTGATGTCCCAGCTTCTTACAGATCTGTCTCAGAGTATAAGGGTTATATTGCATTGTTCCCCTTAAATCTATCTTTTTTTTCCTGCATTGTGCTGCATATTTATTAAACCTACAGCTTTAGTGTTATTGTATAAAATTGATGTGTTGCTATTTCACGTGTCAATGTAAATAAAATTGTGCATAATGAATTCAGAATGAAATAATACTTTTTGCTCCTTTTTCAACCATATTGCAACAAGGATCCTTCCACTTGAGAGCAACACAGACACGAGCACGTACAGGCTGCACGTTACATAGTTATCTCTAAACTGAGGTAGAGCTAGAAAAATCATACGTTGTGCTAACACAAAAATACAAAACAATAACACCTTCTCAGTTTGTCTACTTCAGTGTGCATCCAGCGGTGCAGGCCTGCAGTCTTTGTGACAGAAACCTAAATAGGTTCTTGCCTGATTGGCAATGAGACACAGCTGTGTCTGACTGCCAATCAGGCACATATGCACACACAAACAAACTCCGCAAACCAATGCCACTGCGAGACACACACACACACACACACACACACTAACATTTATACAGTATATATATATATATATATATAGATAGAGAGAGATAAAGAGAATACGTTTTTTTAAGGCAAATTAAAAATGTCATCTTAGCATGTTTATTTTCAATCAAAATATCTTACTCAATTTGTAATAAGGTATTCATGTGATTAAATTGATCTACAGTCTGTGTTTAAGAGGCTGCCACTTAAAGAAGGGAATGGTTTGGCCCATTTGTTCTTGGCATTGGTCTGTTTTTACAAAGAGAAATGGTATAGAAAACATTTGACGATCTTCAACACAACCATCAATCATTTCCTCTCTGAACCCATTTCGC
>OMNV01000150.1:5344-48923 GCA_900303265.1 Brotula barbata | reverse complement strand
CTAGAGAGTGCTGCTACTCAGCACCAGGGTGTTAATTTGAGCCCTCCCAGTGAGCGCTGCCATCTCAGGCCTAAAGAATGCTAATGGTGCAGAAGTGTTAATGCTGGGGATCATTACACACACACAAACACACACACAGTCTGCAAGTATGAATGACGCCGTTTGTGTCATTCATACTGGTGCTTGTGCATCACATTGACATTCATATTATATACACGTCAGCCTGTAGAGCTTTGAGTCTGCATGCGTGCGTGTGTGTGTGTGTGTGTGTGTGTAATGGATGTGGGTTGCTGTCTGTATCATCCACCTCTGTGCTGTCAAAACAAATGTCCATTTTGTCTTATCGTTTATATTGTGGTGGATCTTTATTGTTAATAATAAAATAATGAATCATATTTTGCACAACTTATTGATGTTGTAGTAATTATTGTGATAAGTGCAACTGGCCAAGCGTGCGACTGTGCTTCTTAATAGGCCCAACCACCACAAAGCTAGCAAGGATAAAGTTAATACAGCAGAATCAAAGGACATAACACAGAGCAGCCTTTTCAGGGGCGTTAAAATGACTGAGGAGAATAAATCAAGACTAGGATTCAACACTAAGATGAATAGAAGTGAGAATCCGAGAGCATCAAAAGCTTAAAAATGGGCATCAAAATTTAAAACCCTGAATAGCTTTGTAGAACGAGTTAGGCGACAGCTTCATTTACCAGTGCGTATCGTTTTAAGCCCGAGTACAAACAAACAACATATGACTGTGATTCCTTCAGGTGATCAGCTATCGCCCCTGGTCCTTGTTTCTCGGAGCGGCGCTTGTGTGGCGTTGATATGCACAGACAGGTATAGCTTTGGAATCAAATGGAAAAAACGTTGCCTCTGGGCACAGTTGTTCCGCTCCTGGAAATTCCTCAGCCTTCCCCTTATTGTGCCCCCTTGCAAGCACAGGTACATATTGACTCACGTAGCGCTAACACCCAGATGGCTTTCTCTCGCAGGGTTTTAGGTTTTTAAAAAATGGGTTTATACTACCAAAATACTCTTTGTTGCATGACACAAAGATTAATTAAGCCTGACGCAGGGTTGTTGTGGTGATGTTTATCACCACAACATTCAGTCCTTATTCATTTCTCTGTGATTTCGCAGACATCCTGTTACTGGAAGGTAGCGGCATACTGTAAATTCTTCTGCATAGTGTTTCAAAATCCCTCTCTGTGCCCTTGCTCTTCGGATCAGTTTCAACACGAACCAAGTGGAAATAACTTTGGTAGAGTCATGATGTTGCATAACCTCGGGTCTTCACAATAATCCGAAGAAAAGGGAAAACACGGACAGAGGAATGTCAATCACAGAACAGTGATGGGGCTGAGTTTCTTGGGAAAAAAAAAAGTGTTGTACAACAACTACAAGAGTGTAATAAGCAGTGAAACATGTATTTATCCGTTGTTAAAATGAGCAAAAAGTTATGCTTTGTATCGGACGTTAGGCTTGAACCATCTACACGCAAGAATACGTCGTCCGAGAGACGGCAACGTTCAGAGAAGTGGACGACAGCTGCTCTCCCTCGCTTCGTGTACCGCGCTGATCCCCGAGTTAGATAACTATACAGACAAGTCTGGACAGCGCTCATGCCTCAGAAAGGCACTGAAAACATCTGAAGTCCTGGCAACAACCCTGCTATTTCTGCCACTAAAACTCGCCAGGTGGGACAGGGAGAAACGGCGCTTTGTGAAGCGAACCCTGTCAGTGAGAAGATGAGCAGATGCTGAGAGCGGTCGGAGAGAAGACGCTCGAGTTTAAAATGGAACTGGTGTTCTTTACGATTCTAATGCCAAACCCTGGGTCAAAGCCAGAAACTGACATTACACACATACTCTGGAATTTAAGTAGTCGTTGCCTTGCTTTTGTTCTTTGGGGGACTTTACACATTTTCATTTTTATTTTCTACTGGGATAAAAGTAGCAAATTTTTGGCTGTCTTCACTGTCCAGGAAAATAAAAAGGTCACTAAACTATAAAAAATATTTAAGCATAACTATCTAAGAAAAAATGTTAAATGATGAGCTAAACCACAGAACAAATCCGAATATCCAAAAAAAGGACAAGCGTGTAGTTGCCTTGATTTCATTACATAACTAACACATTACTAAGAAAACACCTTTATCTTGTCTCATCATCATGACTACACCTGCCCATGACTATTTTGACTACCTTCACGTGACACATCCACAACACCTCATCACCTCCACGCCCAGACTGTCTGACTGTCTTACCTGTCTGCTGTGCGTTTTTCACGGTTCCTGCGTCGGTATTGTTGAGTCTGAGATCGACGCCGTTTGAGCATTTGGCGGCTGACCCGTTAACGTGCGTCCCTCCGTTCCTCTTAATGGAGCTGGTACGGGATGAAACCGGGACGAATGTGGGGTCCAAGTCCATGATCAGCTGATTGAGCTGGTCAATAGAGTTGTCTATGTCCACCGTGAGAGATTTGAACTCCTCGTCCCGTTTGTTGTTGTTGTTATTGTTCATTGTTGCCTGTTCGTTGAGAGGCGCTGCATTTCTCAGGGCGTCTGTCACGTCCCTGGCAGGACCCTGGGCTTCAGTGGGCAGGCCTGTTTTAGGCGGGCTGCTCCCTTGCTTGTTCCCGGTGTACCTTTCTGTGTCATTGCCGTCCTCTGCCATGTAGGAGAACTGCTGCGCCGCTACCATCTGCTGCTGCCGAACCCAGGAGTGAGTGGAGTAGCTCCCCTGTCGGTAGACGTGCTGCTTGGGCATCACGGGTGCGCTGGGAGTAGAGGAAGCCACAGAGTTGCTCCGGGGGCCCAGACAGCCCCTCCTAGCCTCAGCGTAGGATCTATCGTACTCCTCCATTGGAGCAGGGACAGAATGGTGGAGGCGATGCTGGCTTTGGCTTTGCTGTTCCTCTCCTCCAGGACTCCCAAAGCCATCAGATAGCAGGGAGTTCTGGCTGCTCTTGTGGCAGGATGAGGACAGTGTCCCTAGGCTGTCCACACTGTGCAGATCATGACCTGTCATGACCTCGTCATCCAGGATGTCCGTTTCCCTCTCGCTGGGTCGGGGGTCTCCATTGATGTGCACTTGTGCTGGTACTATCTGTTGAATTCCTACTCTGTGATGATCCTGATCATCCATCTCCTCCATTGACGGGTCCTCAAGACCAAAGCCACTAAGCAGCCGTTTCAGCTGGACCCTTTCCTGCTGACTTGGACCCTGATTGGTCTTGGAGGTGGTGGTGGTGGTGGAGGTGGCGGTGGCGACAGGTGTGGGTCGATCCGCCCACAGAGAAGTGCTAGACAGGCCCGAATCACTGCTGACAGAGAGGGCGTGGTCACTGTGGTCAGGACTGGAGGTGGCAGAGGTTGTGCGGGCCCCTCGGCCCAGCGTGGCCTCTCCTCCGTTGGGGCTCCTCTTGTTAGCTGCTTTGTCCTGGTTTAGGCCTTGAGAGCGTGGTGCTGCAAAGAGAAGAGACGCAGCGCTTCATACGGTCAGCTGGTATGGACACACACGCACACACAAACACCATAAACTCACAGAGACGAACACAAACGGCACAAAACCCCAGACGAAACAAAACTATGTTGACATGCATGGGATTCCACAGAAACTTATCATTCGGGGAATCTGCTGCTGACAAATCATCACACAGACAAAACACACTTTGAATAACTGGTAAGTTCACTTTTACAGAGACAGTCACGTTAGTTATATGTTAGAGGGAAATTCCTCATCTGTATGCTTTTTATGTATTAACTGAGTACTCTCAGACATTCATCTGGACTCTGGACATAATTCCACAACAATTCTGCCCTCTGACCACCAGGGCGGCAGGGTGCTAGTGTGAGCAAGGTGAGAAACAGACCAAGGTGTTCCTCATGCTCAGGTTATATAAGAAACCTTCGGAGCCGTCAGTAGGCCGACATAGAGCTAAAAGGCTGTAAGTCTTCAGAGTCTGACCTCTGCATTCCTCACCCTGCTGCGATTAAGCTACCCCACTCCCTCGGACTGCCCCTTGACCCTCAGCATATGTCCAAACAACCTCCTTAATCCTCCAAAGCAAAATAAAAATCACAGAGGTCAGTCATTTGTCAAATCCATCACTGCGCCGGCCACTTAAAAAAAAAAAAAAAAGAAATCAAGATCAGACTTCACAGGCGAACACACAATGAAGGCTTAGTTTTGAAGCCAAACAGCATTTTTCTAGTAAATAAGAAGAACTACTGTTTCACTGTCACTATACCTCAACAAAAGAGAGCTGGAACTTGACTCCTATGCTTCTCCCTCAATCCGCCGCATTAAGTACTTGCCTTTCAGTCAAACCACGACTACTCGAATACCAGACACGCATGATAAAAGCTCCCCTCCTCCTCCTCCTCCTCCTTCTCTCCAAAAGCTCCCGTATTCGTTGGCCCCCCGCTCACACAAACACATGGCTGACTTGTGGTACGTGCATCCAGCTTTGTACAGCCTTGGCTCAGGCCTCCCGTGTGTGGGCCATGCAGGTCAGATCCACTGGGAGTATTCCAACAAATCCCTCTCACAACATTCCTTTTGGCAAGGTGCAAGCACGTTTTAAGACAGATGTTTCTCCGTCTCCATACTGGCCGAGTCTCTCGCTCTCTGACATCCTCCTGCCCCTCTCCTTCTTTCCCCTCCCCCTAATGGCCCCTATCTGTCTCCTTGAGCTAGAAAAGGCATAGCTCTTACCTTCATCATCACTGCCAGGTAAGTGCCCAAGAAAATCCCTGTCTCCGGCGACACAAACGTCGGGCCGCGTGGCCAGACGTGGACGTACGTGGCCTTCAGCCGGAACATAATGTAAAGGGTCAAATCGAGGGACTTTGAATAAGTTTCCCCTGCTTTCTTCCTCTTTCAGTACTGAGAAGGTGAGAGTGTTTGCACTCCACACAAGGGGGGACCTTGAGATCTCCAAATAAGGGCAGAGGAATGTAAACAAGTGGGGCGGGGCTTACGAGAGGGGGCGGGCTGGAGGAAAGCAGTAACCCGACCTCCTGCCCTGCATTAGGGGACTACCCCACTAGGGCAGGAGGGAGAGAAGGAGAGAGAGGGAGCAGGAGAGAGAGAGAATCACAGGATGAAAACAACATTCCTGCAGCACCAGTCTTTTTTTTCTCTCTGTAAAAAGAGACTTTTTAATTAAAGCAATCCTGCCTTCTACTTGGAGCTCTTGGCAATTTTCATGAAAAGCAGCAGCCAGGTTGTTTTTCTCTCACACTTATGTGTCACGAAATTACATGCTTGCCTTCGTTATGCGCAACATTGGCGAGAAACAGCTGTGCTCTAAAGACAACTGCGGGGTTCGACAATTGTTTCACAAAACCTTTTACCTATTCAACATACACAAAACATCACCGAAGCCCAAGAATGGTTAACCAAATATTTTCCCTGGGAGTGAACTTGAGAAAATCTGTCCAACCAAAACCTCCCGTGTATATCCGGTGTTCGTGTGTCGGTTGTTGTGGTATGGTCAGTCCCTGAATAATCTACCAATTACATAGCGCAAAAGTGTGGCGAGACCAGAACCATTCCTCTCGTCGCTCTCATATCAAACAAGGAGGTCTGGTTCTGTTTGGCTGTGCAATTATCCAACCCTTTCCGTCCCACCTCCATTACTACCATTCCACACCTTCGGAATGCCATAACCATGACTCAAAATCGTAATGATGATAATCAGCTTCATTTTCTGCAGCCCGAGATCTTTCGTGCCTGTGATGTGCAGAACAGAGACAGCCTTCTGGCTAATCTAAATCGAAAATCACCACACAATTTGTACATACAGTACATACTGTGGGGCATACTTACTAAACACACCGCACAGAGCTGCCAGGGACGATAAATCATTTCCTCACTGCAATTCTTAAATTTTGCAGAGTGTTAATTCACAGTGATGATGTAAATTAACACATCTGCAGTGCAGGCAATTTTGATAAAGTAACAGTAATAAGGATCAGCTGCTCCATACTCAGTGACCGAGGAAATATGAGTTAAATATTGGACACATCAGCAAAAAGTCAATCATTCAAAACTTTCCTAAACTCCAATCTGGGACATTTTAGGTCATCCTGACAATCTTTAAACTCCAACTTTGATTTGATGGTAAAGATCAAAATGTAAGAAGATTCTAGAAAAATGCCTGCAAAGTTAATGAATGGGAGAAGTAAAAGTAAGGAAAGGTGTGAAAAGTATATTGTTTAAATTTATTATATATGAGCCTGTGTGTACTGACCTTATTCCAGTACTGTAATATGTGACTCACTAGGAGCACAGCTCAATGGAAAACTGGGAAAACAGATGCTACAGGCAACTGACTCAAACATGATCTTGTTGTGAATAACAATAACCATTCAGCATTTCCTATTTCATTGTCAGCTGTTAGCCGAGCTACACAAAGACACTAAGCCGGTTTGACAATAACCTCAAAACACAGCCTCTCCGGACAAACAATCCGTCTAAAGTCACCCTCAATTTACACACTTAGGGATAAACACACAATTCCAAGGGGAATTGCAGAAAAGCCATTGAAGTAAATTAGTTTTTTTTCCACAGCCTTTAGCACTACAGTGGCAAACCTTTTTCAGACTTCCGCCTTCTGACCAACCTCTGAGTGACAGCCTCCCAGAGAGAAACCGGCACTGGCAGAGGACTGGTAAGTAGACGTAGAATTCCAACAAAGCTCCCAGTCGTCCCTCTCAGACGTAGTGTTTACATGAGAAAACAAGGCTGTAAATATCCCACACGAATGCTTTGGAATTAAGGCAAAGGAAAAAAAAAAAAAAAGCTCCTCTGTTGTTGCCTGCGCTTTACTTTGATGGATGTCTAATTTTGAGTGTTTGCTGTTTAATTACAAATCCAGAGATGTGCACAAAGGTCTATATTGATATATTGGAGTATTTTAAATGAGAATAAACGCAGCTTCATTTTCACAAAGCTGGACTTGGCTTATAAAAACACCCAATGAATACTGGGAATGGGTGGATCTATGTTTTATTGCAGCCACCACGTCGCTCTATTCTGGGAGGTTGTTGTGAATTCTGTGGTTGAGTGGAGAGAGCAACAACCACAGTTAGGATGGGAGTGGGACGCCCCAACAGGGTGGCTCTGAGTGTGTATAAGTGAGTGTGTGTGTGTGTGTGATGGTTAAAGCATGCCCATTCATTTGATGAAACAAAATAAAAATGTCTTGAGAACTAACTGCTCTCTCTTTGAACTCACTGCTAAATGTGACAACGATCTTTCACAACTCTAATTGCCATTCTCATCACTATACGACACGAGGGATTTCTCTGCAAGCCCAAGGTGAATGTTAAATCTCGTCCCCTCTCCTCACCATAAGAAAAGTCGGCCTGCGTCGGTTCAAGTCCCACGGATGAGGAATAACTCTCTTTAGCACAGATTACGACGTAAACCAAGCTTGTGATTGCTGTGTGTGCATGTTAACGCAATCACACAGCAATCACAAAGTTGGCCTGGGTAGTGCACAGGATCTGTCATGCTCTGTTAATGCCCTTAGAGAAATTAGAGACAGTATGTTTGCATGCACACTAAACTCAGATTTTTGGCTGTACTGCGATAAAGGCAAACACGAAGGGTAAATATGTGGATGGATGGAATTAATAGGAGTTGCTTCATGAGTTTACGAGGATTATGCCAGGTGAGAAAATGCCTTAATCGCAGTAAAATCCGTTTTAATGTGCATGTAAATGTGACTGTGAAAGTTTGAGAGTTGTGTGTTTTTTGCTTGTGTGAGTGAGCGGCAGGGAGGAGACACAGAAGACTGCATGGAGTCATGGAAAGAATGAAACAAAGAAATGGACAAAGTGTATTAAATACCTATGGAATACCTCCTTCTATTCATATAACAGACACGGACACACTCGAGAGCTTGATTGATTATGCAGACTTTGTGAGAAATATTGTGAGTCATGTTTTGAGTAATGTGGGAAAGCCAGTACCTTCTCCATCACAGATGTTCTGGTAGGAGTCCCATCGGCTAAGAGGATCTGCTGTGTTGTAGTCCACAATAACATCTGACCCATTTTGCCACCTGTCTGCACCTGGACCACATAAAAGAAAAATTTCACATTACTCCATGAAATACTACTGGTCCTTATGTTATTGTGATGTATGTAAGGGGCAAAAAGTACACTTTGACTGACCGAGCAATCAAGTTTTGATGATGATTTCGTACAGAGTGGTTTAAAGTGCTTTCCTTCATTGTTTGACGTAATATAAATATAAAAAAATAAATGAATAAAATTAAATTATAGTACTGAAATATGTTAAAGAAGAATATGTTAAGAAATAAAGCCATTTATAAGAACTGAAGACATGGAGACAACAGAGAGTAATGCACGAATAACAAATAAAAATAAAATAAATTACTAAGAACAAAGTAAGGATAATGAGGTTTCACCTGTTAATTTTTTCTCCATATTAATTGAATATAAATTACACTGTAAAGAATACAAAGAAACAATGAAGGACCAACGGAGGCCACAAATATTTGACGCAAATATAAAATATACCACAAATGTACATAAGCACAGAGCCTCACAATAAGTAAGCACACACAACAGTTTGGCTCTGAAGGCAGCCCCTGCTGTGCGTCTTTACCTCTCTGTCAGCACACACTTCACACTACATTTCCCCTCTGCAGCATTCCACATCCCTTCACACCAGGGGGGCAGAGGGGGAAGGAACACAACCCGAGACAGAATGACAGAAAAATGGAGAACCCACCGCCAACAACATCTCAAAGAGCTAAAGATCTTTAAAAAATACCTGGAATCTTCTCTGGTCCCTCGGAGAATACCAGTTCCACTTTACTGTAATCTGGAAATCTTGGATCTGGAATGTCAACACATAAGAATGCCATGAGTGTGGTGATTCAGAATCGGGAAGATGAAAGATGCTGTCTCTGCCGAGGATTCTCTCGGTAACCCAAACATGTTTGGTGAAAAAAGATTATTGGTCTCAAACTGCCAAGTCTACATGAAGTCCACACTGAAGCCTCAGATGCTTTGCAGAGCGGGGTAGTTGCTGTAAGTTGGCGGCGTGTTAAGACCTGTTTACTGTGTGTGTGTGTGTGTGTGTGTGGGGCGGGGGGGTTCCGCTCTACCTTTGTTAGCAGCCTCCATGTCTTCTTTTTCGAAAATCATGTTGTAGCCCTGCACTGCTCCCGTGTGGAACTGCAGCCGGAAAATAACTTCACGCTCTGAAATAATTTCACTCTTCTGGTAGCATTTAATCTAAAAGATAGAAAAAAATCTGTGATTAGTTCAATGAATAATGAAGGTAAGGGTACAGAGGTTCAGGGTGAAAAGGCATCATGTGCACAGATTCACATTTCCCTACCATGATGTCCCCTTTTAACAACTGTGCAGGCTCCAGCGTGATGCAGACCCTGTCTCTGTGGCCTGGACCAATGTGACTGAAAGATAACAATGGAATGTTTAACCCCAGACAACGAGAGATGTGCAAGAAATGCAGACTTTTAAAGAAAGTTGAACATAAGGAAGACTAAAAGCATCTCTCTAATAGGGAGTTCATTTGTCTGATTAAACATAAACAACAGCCGACTCATTGAGAATGGAAGCTTTCCATGCGTCATCTTATATGAAAAATGAAATGACAAATTACATAAATGACAAACAGAATCATTTTGTCCACTATTACTTTGGAAAATTCCATCACAGCGCAAAACAATACATCACGTTTCGTAAGTTGAGCAACTTACTAGACTCCAGATGAATACACTGCCTGCATTCCCTGGTACACTTTGATGTATGGGCGACACACTGGAGGAAAAAAGGCAAAACAAGAGCGTGTTTCAAGTGCATATTCTCAAAGGACGCTTTTGTATGGATACGTGACCTCCACCGGCTTGTCATACAAGTAATGGAAAACAAAAATTAAGTGTAACTTTACAGGTTGTATTGTTCACATCACATGCGAGATAAGCTGCTGCTGTGAGAAAGTCAGCTGGGTTTCACACTCACACAAAAAGCTTTGTTGCTTAAATGAAGAGAGGGAAAACACCAGTTTATATGGAAACGTGGGTGTGAATCCCAGAGGTTTACTGGGAACCCATAAAGCAGTTCTTTACTTCGGCTCTGCCTTTGTAAACCTGTATCTTTGTGCATGTGTGTGTGCATGTGTTAAACAGAGAGAGAGAGAAATATATAAAGCTGCAGATAAGTCTGCATCATGTTTACTGCCCGGGCTCTCATGTGGTTTTGTCTGGATTTTATACTGCTATGGTAACTGTGTGTATTTTCACTGCCGTCGCAGCTGTGCCGTATAAAGTTGTAAACAATATGCATTCAACCTCCAGTGGCGTCGAAGTTTGGTATCCCGTGAAGAATGACACAGTGCAGGAACAAGGGGGAGGCGTTGATCTTCATCGAACCACTGAGAAGACTGTTGAGGATCCAAACATACCTGTCGGGGAAAAAAAATATTATTGTTACATATTATATTTGAAGATAAAACTTTATTGTAAACTCCACGGCCCCTAAGTGCAACAGTTCTCGAGCTCGGAACCGGAGCTCTAAAATCTAATTAGAGACACCCGTGGTGTGTTTCTGTCCATTGTGCTCTGTACGAGGCCTCAGTCACTCAGAGTGTTGCTGATTCACAGTGATTCATGGAGTTAAGATAACACCAGGTCACCATGGGATCTCGTTCCCGTCACAATGACCAACAATGACTGGTCTATCAGCCATCTTTTTCAGTTGAAAGAAGATAAACAGCACTGGGGCGCGTTAAGTCTATCGTATTGGTTCAGGTGGGTTTGGAATGTATTTGGATGGAGGCACGGGTCAGGGCGCCTAGAGGGACGGGGCGCTGGTGAAGCAACATAAAAACACTTAGACAAAACTTCCCTTTGGGCTCATCTTACCGTTTCTGTGAAGGTGTCATCAGCGCTGAGACCTTATCGTCGTAGTACTTTCTCATTGCAAAGCGGTCCAACGCTTGATCAGCACTTTGAGACAGACAAGAGAGACATATTAAGCACTTTAGGTACTTATGACTCAAGAGAGATTACGACACTCTCCTGCCCTGTAATTCAATGGCCTTACCCCCAACACAAAAATGGACACTGCTGACACACACCGACGTGAAATCACACGTGCACGCACGCGGCGCGCAAAAGTGAAAGTAATCAGAGAGACAAGGGATTCAAGTAGAGAGGAAGAGAATGCCAGCCTTAAGCAAACACAGAGGGTAGAGGAGGACACAGTGTGTGCACAGCGCTGCTATTCAGACAGTCCTAAAACCAACAGGCACTGGAGCCTTTTCACCGGAGGTCTGCCCCTCTCTCCCTATCTGCAATCCCCCCCCTCACAGTCTATTCCATTGTAAATCTCTCATTGTTTCTCTAACTCTACCTCTCTTTGCCCTCTGTCTTTCACTTTCACCTTACCGGCCCTGTTCCTGCAACCCCCCCAATTAGTCTTCCCCAGTGGGACACAAACCGCAGGGAAAGCTGCGATCAGCCAGACTTATTAGGCTGCTGTGTGCAGGAACATCTACATTGTGGCAAAACCGGAGCACGAAACGCCCCCCTCAACCTAACACTAACTACTCTCTATTCTAAACTACTGTCTCTCCAAATGAAAGCTTGATTCCCTAACTTGACGGATTAGTAAGTCTACATCTGTGTCCAATCGGTTTGAGTGACAATGGTTTGAAAACAACAATCTATTTTTCCTCAGAAGTCTATGTTTCATATGAGCGACACTGGCCACAAGCTATTACCGTATCTTACCCATCGCTACGTTGACTCATGCAATCCTATACGGCCGTGATTCATGGATTGAATCGTGCGGTTTTTCTTTGAATTGGAACATTGACTCACTTTCTGACTCACCTTGACCCTAAATTACGGCAGGTGAATAATTCAGCGGTTTAGCAATGACTTTTCCTGTGGTTGATCGAATGAGTCCCCACCAACTGTTGTGGGTTTTTGTTGATATCCTTTGCTGCCTGCGGTAAGTGTGCACACTCGTACCATCATAAATCCTGATTTGAACACCAACGATGACATTTATAGTAACATAATAAACGAAACGTGAGACGCAGTAGTCATTACCTGGCTGAGACATCAGTGAAATGCACAAAGGACGAAATGACGACACCGATTCGACCCTTGCCACCCTGAAGACAGAAGAGAACGCAGGAGATGATTCACTCCACATGCAGCCTTTGTGGTTTAGGACTCATGAAATGAGTAATGCTGAATATAGGAATTTAAAAATGAAATGAAACTCTGATATGCAAATGTTTAACATATTAGGACTATTGGAAGTGTGATGCAACACAAGTAGTAGATGCTCACCCTACAGTGTATAACCACCACGTGTAGAGGGTCAGCATTGAGCCAGCCCTCCATGGCCTTACAAATAGTGCAGATCTTATCCAAAGGTGGAGCATGGAGGTCAGGCCAGCCCGTATCCAGGGTCTGAAAATACATCATACGCTCAGATACTGAAAGCACACTGCCGATCAATATCATACTGTGAACTGTAACTGGATCGATACAGCCGATCAAAGGATGTGTTCCCGTGACGTCATTTTGTTTTCCTGTGCCATCATGATGACGTTCAGGCAAACCTACCTTGGGGTTCATTTTCGAGAGATCGTGTCTTTTCTCTGACAGATTGATGATCTGGAGGAGACAGAAAAAAAGTTTGTGTTTCAAACACAGGATGTCCAATGTAAATCATTATAAAACCTGTTACTAAGTTTCAGCCATTAGCCTGACTGATAGCTGAGGTGAGTAAGATCCATTCTGAGATCAATATCCCTCAGCCCTGACATCAATACTGTTTGCACTTTGACATGCTCTGTTTGACACTTGTAAGAGCACCAAAAGGTGAGACACACAGTGGACAAGCACATGGACAGGCACTGACCAGGTAATTGTCCGCATGTTTGGACTTGAGCATTCGTGTGACATCCTTCAGGTTGTGTGAGTAGATCTCCTCTGAACATCCCCGGGGGAAGGACACAGCAATGATGCGCTCTGTGATATACGTCAGGTCGAGTTCATATCCCTCCTCCATCCTGAATGCGGGAAATCCTGTAGAGAGCATTGGAGTGGAGACACAAGCAGCTCAGCGGGCAGCAGGATCTTCTATTACATCACTGTTCCTACTTTAAGCGAGTGACTGTTAAAGTCAATATTTGATGGTCAAAGTCCGCTCTAGTCACTGTTTCCAAGTTTACCACAGATATCTTTCGAAAATGACCTCAATTTCAGTTTGTACTGGAGGGTTTTTTTGTTGTGGCAGCCGATCTGCACAACAGTGTGCGTCAGAGATATTGTAAGAATAGAAACAAAACGTTAAATTAAGGGCTTTTTAGTGTTTGACATAAGATTCCCACTTATCTCAAGGGCGCAGAGATACAATGGTATCAAATGATGATAACCCAGCAATCTTGTTACCACAGTCATACTGAGGGTGCAATAATGACAAAGGAAGAAAAACTCTCAAAGAATTCCGGTTGAAACCAGTTGCTGTAAATCCCGGGGAGATGGCATGTCCCTGTGACCTCATGGCCATGAACTTCCTGCATTGGTGGACTTGGTGTTTGCCCCCCTTTAGGCTCACACACACACACACACACACACACACATAGACACACACATCCCTTATCTAGTCATCTCTGATCTGGTCTCTGGTTGTTCTGTTGCCTGCTGACCACTGCAAACGTTGTGTATGTCGAAGTAAAACACAGAGAAAATGCAGCTCTTGATTTATAAAAGCTCCAAAGTCAGTCAGTCAGTGTAATTATTGACAAGAGACAGCTGAAAATACTTTGTCCTGAGTATTATATGGATAATTACCAGAGAAATTCACACAGTGGATCAATTTAAAGTGAATTAATCACTAATGAAGAGCTGAGACCAACAGCCCCTATGTCATTACTCTGTACAGACTGCTAGGCTATAAGCTAGCTACATGGTTGCAGTCTGTTTAGAGTTTAAGTTAAAATGCACATTCCCATTCATTGTGAAATGCTTCATAGTGAATTGGATGTGTGAGACTTTCATGTTAACGCCTTCTTGCTTTAAAAACCTGGCATATTTTGCTATCGGTATTAGCCAGCTTTCACACCATGCTAGTTAGCAGCTAGCTAGGAATGGTGGTAACCCTTGGTATAGTGACGACCTGCCGAGTTGAGCGGTCATAACCGGGAAAATAATTGACCGTAGAATGCAACGTTTGACCAATTGTAATGGTACATTAAAAGAGACGTATACTGACCGACTGCAACGCTTTGAAGGGGGCCACAGTGGGAGCCATAAGTTAAACTTACCCTGAGAGCGGAATGAAAGAGGCTATGTGTCTGAAGAGGTCATCGCTCGGGGAAACAGGCTGTGTGTTATACGAGTGTGTGTGGCAGTGGTCCTCAGTGAATCCTGGGACAAATGATGGGGTCAGCCAATTTCCCCTGAGACTTGAAGGAAAACTAATGGGAAATTAATGAACAGGTTGGCCGGTACTTAAGCCTTCTGTATCTGCAGGGCAAAGGCAAGCGGAGACAGCCTAGTAATGTTTTGGAAGTGTCAAAGTACCGGGCTAACTGGGAATTGGGAAGGTGTCTAAACAATAGCTAACCTCTAGGTGACACGTATAGGTGTTAAAAAAAAAACAAGGTAAACTTACAGCCATCACATTCAATCAGCTAAAGTCCAATAAAAGCTATATCGCTAAAAAGGCCGACTCACTTTTCACCTGACGCTCATTAATTTCACATGAATAATTCAGATTGGCTGCAGCCCGGCGTAAGTATACATCATTTCCACGCTAACGCGTCTCGCTTCTCCCACTCATCACTCAGGCAAACGCGAGCGACTTGCCCCAGCACGCGCTAAAGATAATTGGTCTTTAATTTGCACTGACTGCTTTTGTTCCTGGTTCGAGGCATAACATTAGCTCACAAAGGCGGAATAAGCAGTGATTTCAAATCGCAAGCCCACCCATGGCACTGCGAGCGTGAGGCTGGTATAGGAGAGGGCAGGCACGGCCATTTGAGAAAATGGTTTGTTGGGTTGAGTGCGAACAAGCCGCGACAGGTTTCCTAAGGTCAGGATGTTGGGGGATTAGGGTGTGTCTGGCTCCCCCCAGCTCATACCCTGCAGGTAAGAGCTCGACTAGGCTGCGTGGGTGCTGTCAGCCGTGTTCACACACGCATGACCAACGCTCGGGACACTTTCCAGCAGTTCCGAATACCATTCTTGCATCAACAGCATCCAAAATAAACCCATCCAACACTTCCCATTTATATGTTAAGTAATTCAAAGAGGAGCATTAAGGTGCTTGGATGCAGCGTGGTTGTGTTTTCGGAGCCACACCCTTCACCTGGGCCACAAGTATGGAATCTTCCATTTTGTATCAACAGGTGAACCACTAGATTAAAGCGCGCGGCATCATGCGATAGGCCCTAAATTCTAGCAGGAACGACTCTCCCACCCAGAAATAAGACCTTTTCAGCCCCTGCGGATAGGATGGTGGCCTAATTATGTGAAGGATGACCTCACGGCTGTTTTGATTTTCGAGCCCACTGTGGCGTCGGCAAGAATTCTGCGTAGTTGCCCGTCACGCATAATAAAAGTCGCCCAAAACCTGGGGTTGAGCCGCAGCAAACCAAATCCATTTACGTAAAAGTTTGTTTATATGTTATTAGGCCGGTTGCTACATGTCTGCAGGCTCCCTGATTATATTTTCCACTCGCCACTTCGGTGTGGCTATCGCACAGATTGTTTTTACATGTGTGTGTAGAAACCAGTGAGAGAAACTACATGGTGTGTAAAAGAGTCTGAGTCAAAGTCAGATGGAAGGAGGGAACGAGCCCATGAAGAAGCTTAAGGTGAGAGAAGCACATAATCACTTAAAGACAGTGCCATGAGGTCTGCACTGCAGTGAAGCCATCTTAAATAAAGTTACTAGAACAATACACGCCATTACGGCTGCCATTTTTATGAGCTCCACCAAGGCCATGTTTTTGCCCGTTTTTGCCCATTTTTGCCCAGTTTGCCTTTCAGTCGGATTACTCAAAAAGTTATGAAACAACTTAAAACGTAGTGGCAAATAGACATGATCCAAGGAAGAAGAGTTTTGGTCTGATGGTGGAACTGCAATAAGAACTTTTACATTTAAAATCTCGTTTTCCTTTTGCCATTTCTGTCTAATTACATCAATTAGAATTTTTTGAGTTTTTTCATCTCTACCTGCAGCTTGTAGTCGCTTGTAATAAACATTAACATGTTGAATATCTGGACTAAGCTGGACAAAACTTACATCTTATCTTTTGCTACGCCTTTACATTTTGCTATAAGTGGCTGCTAAAGTAGAGTGGGTGTGGCTTATTAAGTGCTATGCCTCTATACGTGAATGAGTCTATTGTAGACATAAATTGCAAGTAAAAATAAAAAATCTGACACAGAGCAATAATTGCTGGACTACTGTGCCTTGGCAGAGGTATATCTATAAAATGACAAAAACCCACCAGCACTGCCAAACAGTCCAAAACTCAATGGGGCAAGTAGGCTGCAAAATAATGAAAGAAATTTCCACAGTTGTAATGCAGATTCCACATTTAGACTCAAAAATGAATCTGAATTGCTCCTGTTGGATCATTTTGTTGTAACGGCCTCCATTTGGTGCTACTTTGATATTTTAATAGCGCTATTAAACTGAAATTGTGTCTGAGGAGGAAAGTGACGGAAACACTTTCCCACCGAGTACCTAACCCCCTCTTACAGCCCCACACAGAGTACATCATAATTAACTAATGCTAAAATGTAGCTATTCTGGCTCGGCTAGCCGGACTGTGGACGTGAGGTTCTGCGTTGTTTTTAGGACAGAGCTCCTTGACCGTCTCTTTTGAGACTCTCCGGACAGATTAACGACCTACTACATTTTTTTTTTTTTAGTTTTTTTCCTCAAACCTGAGCGACACTTAAAGAGCCATAAACTCTTCAGGAAGTCTGGCTGCCTCCGGGGGGAACTGCGGCGATGATTGTTTTTTGAGGGCGGTTTGCCTTTTACGTAATTTAGGTTACACGTTTTTCCAATCAGCGCTGCTTCTTTGTTTGCCAAGACCAAGAAAAGGAGAATTATTCATGCAAGTTCCACCATTTTACCAGATGACAGGGATTACACACCGAGAGAACCGGTCGGCTTTTCTGGATTCGCATCCAATAGCCGTCTCATAACATCGATTCGGTCACTCTTCCGCACGGCCTCGCGTTCGTACTTGGCGTGCATATCTGACACGGCGCGGCCACTGCGGCACGCTCACGTTGACATAACAGGCTCGGTTGAAGGGCCTGGAAAGAGACAAGGCCACAGTTTGTTCTGGCCTTTTCCTGTCAGGGGCTCCGTATGTTTATGCTGTGGCTTTGACACCCATTCAACGCTGAAGAACTGAAATAAACAAAACCATGAAATCTATTGAAAAAAGCCACAGACGGGGGGTTGGGTATTTTTAGCCGCTTTATTCGGTAATTCTGGAACTCCGGCATGTATTTGTCCCTCGTTTTCATGAGATATTTTGAAGGGAATAAAAATGACAGCCCTGGCCCCGAGCAAATCTGTACACCCTCCAGGCTCCTAAAGTACTCCCTAATTACCGTTTTCTAACCCAAGGTCATAGTGGAATGCGTTCCAAAATGGATTACGTTCCCACTCTCACTCTCTCAGTCTCTCTCCCCTCTTTCTTGCTCTCCATCTGCCTTCCTTGCCCCATTATTTCATCCCTCCCCTCCCCTCCGTCTCCTCTCCGTTTAATGGCTCACGAGTCGCTCGAGAAGCCGTGGCGGAGCTGTGACAAAGTAAAAACGCCTCAGCGATCTGACCCGGGCTGCTCCTCGGGGTTAGATCACAGTGTTCTGCTTACAGTACACAACGCCAACCTTCTGCCAACCCACCTGTCCAAACCACACTATCAGGATTCCCATTCATCCGGCACTCGGCCAACCCTTTGTATTTGCCGCCTGTTATCAGGAGGAGACCCGACACGTTGATTTTCCGACTTTGCTCAGATCCTCGAGGAACAGATATTGTTCACGTGACTGACCTCAGAATACAACCACCAACAAAAGCTATAATTGCAGTTCAAAAATGTTTCTCCTGTCTTGCGAGGTCTGTAATTACGGCTAATCTTAAAAGACTTCAGCCTGCGAAATCTTCAGAACGACCGACACCACCGCGGTTTGTGTTGTGCCGGGAGAAAAGGGCGCACAGGAGGGCGCACACGCAGGTATGCGTTGGATCTCGAACTCCAAGACGAGAAAGGGAGGGACCCACGTTCTGGTTCGTAGCGGCTGTGATGCAAAGACGCTTGTACATGTCATCCACAATGGCTGCTTCAAAAGCTCAGCCCCGAGGCCGCAAATACCACGCAGCAGCTGTAACGCAATGAAAGAGACGTGCTGCTTTTTCTGCGTTTTTCCTAAATCCTTTCCTACCTACCAACCGACACAGCGGACCACACAGTCAACGGAGTACAACAAAGGCCGGTTCCTTTTTGTAGCGCTGACTTTCTGTACGGAGCACGGAATGATCCCATATGTTTCACATTATAGAAAAAGAAAGGTCTCCGATGCACCAGAGACCACAACAGCGAGGAACCCCAAATTATACATGCGGCAAAACACAATTCATTGAGGGAGACGTTTATGCTAACAAAAAAAAAAAGAAGAAAAAGAGAAAAAGACCCAGGGCAAGCTTGCATAACGGATCCTGAACACTCCTTCACACACTCCCAATACTCTTTCACATTCACAGAAGAAAAACAGCACAAGATCAATGCTTGCTCAGTCTGAATGAGTGGCCCCTCTGTCTGGGAATAGTGCTGGAACACACACACACACAGAGAGAGAGACACACACACACACACACTCCTGGCAGTAGCAGAACTCAGAGCCAAGGTAAATAACACACACACACACACACACACACACAGAGCAGTGGCCTGTTTTGCAGCTTGTATAAATGAAATGTGGCTGAGCAAAGGGTTAAAGGGAGAAGTGGCAGAGGATGAAAGTTTCTGCAGTGTGTGGAAGTTTAATCCCTGCTAATGATTGACCATGGAAAAGTTCACACACACACACACACCTACGCACGTACACACACACAGAGAGAGAGAGGCTTACCTTTTCAAAATGAAAGCGAGCACTTTGATTCTTCTTCCCTGCTCTGATGAACTTTGTCAATCAGTGCTGAAAGAAAGCAAGAAAGAGAGAGAGACAGAGAAGGAGAGGGGCATGGAGGTGAAGAAGTCCTCAGCCCGTCATACAGGCTCAGTGATGGCGGAGAGGCTCATGTTCCTCCCGGAATGCGCTCCCAGGCTGGACGATCACTGTGGCCGGATGTCGTCGCTCCTCTCCCGGGTCCGTTGCTTGCTCGGTGCCGGTGATAAAATGGAAGCCGCGGATCTGCTCCTGGACTAACGCTGCTGCTGCTGCTGCTGCTGCTGCTCGGCCCCCCCAACAACACACACTTCCTCCAGCCGCCACAAGATAGTCCTCCCCCTGCGACTCCCATACTCCCTCCCCCTTTCACTCTACCTCCCTCCCGTTCCTCCTGGGCCTCCTCCCTCCCTCCCCAACTTCACTCCATTTGGTCCGCGGGGGACAATTAAAGATGGAGAACTGATGACGACACCAAAATGTATTAAGGACTAATCAAATTATGACGTGATAGTGGTTGAAAACAAAAACACAAATGAATAAAAACCATGGAAATCTGGTGACATTAATGAACAGAACACAAAGATATTGAGCCACAAAACACAAAATTAAGTTTTTGTCTTGTGCAAAGTCAGTTATTCTTGTTTAAAAGTACAAACGTCTCGTTTAAAAATCACTTAGATACAGAAAAAGTCACCTGGTTGCTGGTTTTAAGTTAAGTGTTTTTTAAATATAATAACAGTAATTAAGAATGATTTCTGGTGTTCTCAGTGATATTTCCATCTTGTGACGCTCTTCAGATTAAGTGATTTATAATCTCAACCAGCACTCCACGTGTCTTTAGAGATATGTATGGAGAAAATCACTAGAATTGAGCTTTTCAAACTTCATTTAAAGATGAGCTTCAACAGATTTTCCGTATACGCAGCTGAGTGAAAGCAAATATTTGCAAAAAATAATCATATTTCAGTGAAGTGGAAAGTCTTCTAAAACATACTGAAGTACTAATGTGAAGTACTTTCCAGCACTGCTGTTAAAAATCACACGAGTCAGTGTTTGTGAACTTTGAACAACCACTGCGGTCAGGCCTCTCTTTTAAGAGACACACTGAATCTCAAAAGATTTCCTGATAAAATAAAAGCAGCATGTAACTGTAAAGATCACGAGCTCTTCATTTTGACACGTACAGTCCAATCACTGAATACACCACCAACCACACATCTGCAGGGACAATTCTTGCCATTATTTTTGGTCACTGTAAACATCACCTCAAAGTATGAGTGAGTAAATATGTAATCTGAGCATGACAGCATAATTTAGCTTCCCCACAGGGGTTTTCGCTATTCTCTGGCTCTGCCTCCCTTTGTGTGGTGACTCAGAGCCTCATTGATAATCGCCGGCCTATGTACAGTTTGGCAGCAAAGAACAGTAGAGTCGGGTTTCATAATTGTAGTTTGCTAAGACCGGATACATTGTTCAGGAATGACTTGCTAAATAATTGACTTTGAACAGACTTGGTCATTGTCAAAGGACGAGCCTCTCTGTATGGTGATTACACGCCTTAACTCTTGGACACAAAGGACACCCGTGTACTCATTGGAAGTTTATTATTGCATGACTCAGCCGCTCACTCCTAACATACATTGAATAACGTATTGTTAATATAACACCTTGTTGTTGGTGTTGAATATACCTTTTCATCCATTTTACTCTTGGACCACCACTCTGTTGTGTGTATCTAAAATGTGCCTTAGTGGCAGCACTGTCTCATTTCAGACAGAGGACACTTCAGCAGCTGTGGTGTGACTATCAGCACCATCTGCTGGTAAGAACTATGGTGACAGTGGGATCGAGATCGACGAGTACGTGCTTGAGACCTTGTGGCACATTGTTAGGTGTCAATTGAACACAGTGGGTCTAATTGTCACATCTGAAGTTGATAAACTGCATGCCTGACCAGCTGGAGGACAAAGTGTTGTTTTGTATTCTACTATTGGAACAATTTGTCATTGTTCTTCTGTCTTATTATGGAAATAAATGGTTAGTGTGCATCGTTGCCATGTGACACGTGGTTATGTCTCTGTGACTCGCAGGTGGAAAGAATTCTGTTACAGCTTCATTGAATGTGAATCAGAAATATCCAGATATAAATAGATGTCTAAATTATAATGCCAGGTTGAGAAACTCATCTGTTAAATAAATGAATGCTTGCATGGGGGACTGTTCTTATTAAAACTTTATTATTGTAATCAATTGAAAAGAACATTTTTGTAGAAAGACATTTTCACAATCGATCATTTTTTTGTCACGCCAGTATTATAATGCAGAACTAAGCGTTAGCTGTTGAAAAACTTTTTGCTTGAACAATTTGAAAAAAAGAAAACATGAGGCCAACTGCAATAACGCAATAAAAATGTTACAATTGTTTCTGATGGTATGATTGAGGTTAACAAACAAAGCAGTACAATAACGTGATGATTCTGTATTAATGCTCTACAGTATAAGGAGAGCTTGTAACATACTCAGGATTAAGTTTCATATCAAAACACCAAATCACACGGATTTTAAAAGAATTACAGCAGTTAAGTGAATGCATAAATGATAACTTTCAGAGATTAAAATGGTTAGTTACCACATTTAACACAGCAGTAAACCAATAAAGGAAGTGCAAGCAATTACTATACTAGTTTCATTCTTTCTTTATGCTTTATATTAAGCGACGCTGTTGGAGCTGTAGGTGGTACTGCTTGAGGAGTAGGTAAAGGAGTAGTTAGAGGAGTAATCCACACTGCCTCTGCGTGATCCACTTTTGGAGCCTGCGGTAGAACCAGCCCTGGAGCCAGACCGGGAACCAGGGTTTGAGACATTGTACGGGCTGCTGATTCCCTTGGTGGACACAGATGAGGCCTGCAGCATCTTCATCCCGTTACTTTCCTCGACCATGCAACTGTCCATGGCTTCCTTGTAGGAGATCTTCAGTTTGGTCTTGGGACAGGTCAGGTTCTTCTGGTGATTCCGAGTATCCTGAAGTTTCTGGGCCCCACGGCCATCCAGCCAACCCTTGCCGATAACTTCTTCAATGCTGACGCGGGAACCAGTGCCTGGTTCTATCAGACCCCCTGTCAGGAACTGAAACTCCAAGAATCGCTGCCCAGCCTCATATGGAAGCCATTTCTCTTTCATTGCTTCTGCTGCCGACATCTTTCTCTTTGTCTTCACATCCTCAAAACCAACAAAGGCTTTCTGTGCAGGTTTCAGCTTGGAGGCCATGTCGTCATCAATAATGCTCTGATGGACGGCATCCTGCAGAGAGAGTCTGTCTCCAGTGGCGGGGTTGATAATTCCGCCTGTACATGCCTGGGCCTCCAGCAACCGCTGTGCCGTAATAGTGTCAACGATGCCTCTTCGCAGGCCTTCAGGTATAGTCACCTTCTCCAAAGTCTCAGTGTCAAAGATGGCTGCCACGGGACTCTGGTCATCAAACAGTTCAGGGGGAGAGACAGTAATAGAAATGCTGCTTAAGCGTTTGCGCACAGTAGGGGACGAGGGTGCAGCCAGGGTGGGACTGCTACATGTGACCATGTCATCAACGCTACTTGCAGTGATGGCCATCTCGGTGCTGCCAGCGTTTCGGGTAATGAGATCAGCGAACTGTGTCAAGGTTAGTGTTCCACCACGGTAGCTATCCAGAGTTTTTTGGTTAATAAAGCCACGTTCCAGGCAGTCCTGAATGTCATACTGGGTTCCCGTTTTCCTATCCACCACAACCAAACGTGCTGAGCCATCTGATCCATGGATGGTTATTTCTTCCCACTCACACTCCTGCTCCGACAAGTCTAGGAAAGTGGCATAGTCAATCAGCTCCCGGTGATAGGCCTCCCTCACGGACATCTCCATCCCTGTATCTGGGTCAACGATCACAACGCGCCTCTTTCGTAGCACATTGGTGCGGCTCTCCTTTGATTTCTGTTGCTTCTTCTTGTCTGTGAGTGGGAGAAGTATTAGGCTTGTTTTGGGATCTGTGATGCATCTCTCCTTCAGTTGAAGGTAGGTCAGGTTCTCCTTACTGTTGGGGTCAAAGAAACCTTTTGTGTCATCTCCTTCATAAGTTAAGATCTCGTTCATCTCCTCATCAAAATATCCCCTCTTATAGGCAACATCTACATCAATACGGTGACTCTCTTGGGGATCAATAATCCCACCGCTGGCTATTTGGGCCTCAAGCAGACGAATTCCGTGGCCTTTCTCAATAAGATCCTTCTCGATAGCCTGGAAAAGAGAGATTGTCTTTCCAGTGGCTGGATCTTTGTATCCAGTAACTGCCTTCTCTGCAGACAATAGTTTCATCTTGAACTCCTTTCCTACCAGAGCTCTCTTCACGGCATCCTCCACTGTCAGGAACTTGTTGTTAACTGGATCAACAATGAAACCAGAGGCAGCTTGGGCCTCAAGTAGCTCCAGAGTGGTGCCTCTCATTAGCAGACCTTCCTTCATTGCTTGATAGAAAGGCAATATTCGGTCATTGGCCTCGTCATAGATTCCTGCAATACATGTAGAGCCACCCAGATAGGACTTGAGTTTATTTTCAATGTCGCTGCTGGTCAGCTCCCCCCTAGTATACGATGCTAAGTCGGTTTCATCCAGCAGATTGGACTTCACAAGGTCTGTGACCGACACTTCACCACGGAGGCCTCTTACTGTCATTGACTTTACTGCGCCAGGGAGCAGAAGCAAGCCAGAGACAGGGTCCACTGAGCACTTCATCCTAAGGTTACCATAGCTTGTCTTCTCTCCTGTTGCTGGATCCAGGTAGCACGTGGGTTTTTTGTTCAAAGCTCTGTATAGGTCCTCATCAATAAGATTACGGTCCAAGGCCAGATCTTTGGGAAGGAACACACTCAGAACTGGGTCCAAGATGCCTCCAACAGACTCCTGAGCCTGGAGCAAGCGGATGGCTGTGTCTTTGTCTATGCGGCCCTGTTTGCAAGCCTGACCCACAGACAAAACCTTTCCAGTGTAGGGGTCTTTGAAGCCCGTGCTGGCTGCTTCAGCTGTCACCAAGGTGTCTCTGTCTTCTGTGTCTACAATCCCTCTAGAGCAAGCTGTGTCCACTGGCATCCTCTCGTCGAATGCGGGGTCAATAATGAAACCTGTTGCAGCTTGAGCTTCCAGAAGCATGAGAGCACTCTCTCGGCTGAGGAGATCCTTGTTTTTTGCTTCAGTTAATGGTATTTTGCCATGAGGACCTCCTGACATACCAGCAATGACGCCAGTGCCCTTCAGACTAAGCTGGATGTCTACAGCAACCTCGTCAGTTGTCTTCTCTCCCTTTAAGAGCTGGTTTAAAGTGGATTTACTGATTATACCACAGTCACACAGCTGGTGGGCAGTGACTTTGCGGCGCACCCCATCAAAAACCAGTTTGGAGGGATCGACTGTTGGGATCTTTTCATCTGTCTGGGTCTGCTTGTTTAGAGTGTCTGATCTTTGCTGCAGCCTCTTTATCTCTCTTTCCAGGGCATCTCTTCTGAGAGACAGCTCTGATACTTCCTTCTCGGAGATCGTTAGCCGGCTCTTGTACCTCTCCTCAACCATCTTTAACTCCTTCATCAGCCTGTCCACCTCACTCTTCAGGGTGCTTTTCTCACGATCCGCCTTGTTCCTGTCAGATTCACACGCCATCATTTGGCTTTCTTTCCGCTCATATTGACTCTTCATTCGGTTGAAATCCTTGAGCATGGTATTGTTCTCATCTTGCAGGCGCTGTTTATTGCGAATTTCGGTGTCCAATGACAGCTTGATGCGGCTGAGCTCCTCTTCCAATCGCTGAAGACGAAGCTTGTCCTGCTCCAGGAGTTTAATCTTGGCCAGTAATCTGTCTTTCTCGACCTGCAGCTCACTGTAGTGGGTTTGGGACTCGTGCACAATCATGGATGTCTGCAGAGAGACAAGAAAACACATTTTACATTCCTGTAAAAATGCCACAAAGACTGAAAATGATCTAAGTGTAATTTATGTATTTGTATGTTCAACATATTAAAATATCAATTCATGTACATAATATAATCAGTGATGATGTACATTTTTAAAAATCTAATCTAAATCTAATCTAATCTAAAAAATTATTTTCTACTGATATGTGGAGATACTATACATGCATCATTTGACCAGCTGAATGTAGTAATTAAAAAAAGGGATTAGAGTTAAAATGAGAAGAAAATCCAATTAGGGTACATGTTTCAAGTGCAAAGGTGAATGAAATGCAAATGAACATTTTAATAATGTAAGTGAATCATGCAAGACCTCATTCGTGCAGACCCCAAAAATTCAAATAATGTTATTATTGTTGTCATAATGAAAAAATAGGGTGAAAATTAGTTTTTTACCAAACCACGCAAAAGTTGCAGAAATGTGAAATTAGTTGATTTATGTTGAAATCATTCTTGAATGCTTTCAAAAATACCTCAATCGATTGCTTTTGGATTTTGTCTATTTCCAATTTAAGCTTTTCTCTCTCCTTGGTCAGGTCATTGATGAGAGCCTGGAGTTCCACTGTCCTCTTGTTGCTGTTCTGAAGTTGCACATGCAATGCTGAGATCTGAGAAACAGTCTCTTCATTAACACTGTTGTTACTATGCCTCAGATCATCTCTCTCCAGTTTAGTTGTTCTAAGCTCCTCTTCCAATCTCAGTCTTTCCTTTGTCAGGTTCTGTGTTAGCATCTTCAGCTTTTCGATCTCTGTAGTGTTGTCATTAAGCAGGCGGCTCTTCTCCTCAATGGTCTTATACAGACTTTCATTACGTTGGTTGAGCTCATGCGCCCGAGCCTGCTCCTGCTGCAATTTCTGTTTCAGCACCTTCAACTCAGCTGTCAATTTGCTCAGTTCCTCCTTGGTAAATTTATGGTCCCTCAGGCTCTTGTCCAGGGCCTCTTGGAGGTTTCTGAGGTCCTGCTCATGCCTCCTCCCAGAGGTGGAGGCCTCATGCTGGATGGATTTCAGGGTGGTAATGGTGGTGGTGTGCTCTCTGCACGTATTTGTCATTCGTTCCAGTTCTGCTTCCATTCGTTTCTTACGCGTGAACTCCTCTTGGTTTGCCTTCTTTTGTTTCTCCAACTCTGCTTCCACCCCATCGAGAGAGCACTGCAATTCCCGGATGCGACTCTGAAGCCGTGCAGTGCTCTGCTCAGCCTTGGTCTTCTCACTCGTCTGCTTCTCCAGCTCCACTCGAGTGATGCGGATCTCCTGCTCAGACAATTTAAGCTTGTTAATTGCCTCCAAATGGGAGGTGTTCTTTGCCTTTAGCTCCTTCTCTGACTGTTTAAGATGGCTGATTTCCAAATCCAATGCCCTTCTCTTCTTCCCCTCCTCTTCCAGGTTGAATGTTAGCATGCTGATCTGCCTGGACTTCTCCTGGTTGCTTTTGGTGGCCTCCTTCAGCCTGGCCTCATACTCGTCATTCTGCTGCATGGCAGATCTGAGCTGCACTTCCAATTCAGTGCGCACCCTAGTCTCTTGTGCCAATGATGACCTCTGCTGGTTTGTTTCCTCTTCTGTTCTGCTTCTCTGATCCTCCATGTGAGCAACGGACTGCCTCAGTCTCCTTAGCTCTTCCTCCAGGTCTCGCTTCTCGGCACTGAGTCTTTCAGCTTGCAGTTTGAGATCTGCTGTATCTTCTTCTCTCTGTTGTGAGGCTTTCAGGACGGTGGTCTTGGTAACGTGGATCTGTGTCTCATATGTCTGCTTAAGCTGATTAATCTCCTGGGTGCACTGTGTTCTTACCTTTGATATATCTGACTCAGCATTTCGCCGACGGGTTGCCTCCTCCTCAAGCAGTATCTTGAGCCTCTCAAGTTCACGTTCCTTGTCCTTCACAGTCTTCTCCAAGTCAATCTTTGCCCAATTTAGCTCCTCTAATTCTTTCTGTCTGCGCCGTACAGTGCCCTCATACTCTTCCTGTTGGCTGTTATAACGTTCTTCTGCCAGTCTTCTTTTCCTCTTTTCCTCATCCAGCTGATAAGTAATGCGGGACAACTTGTCTTCGAGTTCTGTAATCTGGCTGTGTTTGCTGTCCAGACTCTCCTTGGTGGCACTAGCTTGTTGTGCTGTGGTCCTTTTCACTTCCTCCAGAGAAATGAGCTGGCCTTTTGACTCAGTGAGCTCTAGCTTGTAGCGGGCCAAAGCATCCTCCAGGGATTGGTTTTTCTGATTACGATCCTGGAGGGCTTCCTTCAGACGCCTCAGTTCCTCCTCCAGCATCTCAATCTTGGTGTTCCTTATCTGAGTAAGGAATAACAAAAATAAGAAGGTCCTCAGATCATGACTTACAACTATTGCAATTATATTATTTTACCAACTGAATATAATGAATATAATTGACATGCACAAACACCCATATTTTATATTACAATTTACTACAAATCCATCACTTACCTTCAGCTCTTCCATGTTCTTCTGCAACTCTCCAAGGAACTTGTAGTGGTCACTGGAGCGGGTAAGTAGTTCTATGTAGTGGGACTGGATATCACTTGCCTAATAAAAGTTCAAATGAAATTAATAGTCAACAAATATTGGAGCCATAAACTGAGTTGTGAATTGCTTATCACTGAGGTGCTTCACAATAAATTCGATAAAGAGATTAGTCATTAAGTAGGTGATACTACATGAGATTACAAAGCAAACTGATCGATATTTAAGTGGTCTACTTGACACAGATTGAGATATCATACCTCAGTACCTCCTGCATTCCAGGTTAATGTGATGTAATAAAGAGCCATACATACCTCTTGTCTGACCACGGTGGCAGGAGACTGCAGCATAGTCCTCTTGATAGGAATATTAAGCAGTGTTTCTAGGCCTGCACTATAGGAAGCCAGCTGCAACTCATAGTCCTGAAAATACACAACATGGATTAAATCATATTGCCCCATAACTGCTAGCTTGTCTGAACTTGCTGTGTGTGGAAATGTGCTGATTATTATGAGACCAACCTTTATTGAGGCAGCACAGGTGTCTGCATCCTTTTGCACAACATCTACTTTCTCCTTCTTGCCTTTGATCTCAGTGTGAAGTGCCTATAAGTGTTGTAAGCAGAAGGAAATAAAATGCACATAATTCAGTATGGCATCAAATTATCTCACCACTGCATCATTCAATTTTAATATGCTTCTCAATTTTTGACATTTTCGTGTTATGTTCTCTTTTAAAAGCATACACATAGACCAGAAACTTTTTTAGTGTAAAGTGGGATGTTTTGAGTTTTAATACACTGTTACAAATGAGAAAATGCATGCCTTCTGTTGGTTGAGGTGATCCATTAGTGTCTGGATGTCACTGAGCTTGGCTGTCTGCAGGACATCCTGGCGCTTCCTGGCATTGTCTATCCACTGTTCCATGGAAGCACTGGTCTGCTGATAATGTTTCAACTGTTTCTCCTGCTTCTCTAAGTCCCACACTCTAAGGGGGAAAGAGTGGGAGGAAAAGGAAAAGGATGAAAGGATATTTTAGCATTGTTCATACAATGAGGAATGTAGACCTCAGAGAGTACAGCAGATTCAGTTCCATGACATATTAGGAAGATATGTATGTTTCCAGCATGTGTTAAATACACACGTGCGGGCTATCCTACCTGCTATCAATCTGGGTTTGAATGCGACGCCAGCGGTCGGACATCTGGCTAACAAGGTCTCCGTACTTGGACAAGTCCACATCACACTTGTGGAAGGAGTCAGAGATTTGACCATTCCAGTGCACTGCTTTGGCCAGGTCAGACTCCATAGCTGTCAGTAGGTCTCTTTTTTGTTCCAGTTCAATCTTCATTTGCTTTAATAGAGAGCAAAGAAATAACACAAACTAATGTCAATGGCAAACACACAGGCAAACATACATACTGTTGTTAGTGCAGTTCACTATTAATTCATAATTGTTATTGCAGTGCTACATACCTTCAGAACGCTTCGATAGTTTTCCACCTCACGAAGGTCCAGAGATGTGGTCTCTTTCTCTGTGAGTCGGGCCTCATGGACTTTGATGACATCCTCGGCCTGGAGAAGGTCCTGCAGCAAGGCCTTTAGAGCTGATAGTCTGTATTCAAGACATGAAACCATTTCAGCACTTACAAATCCTGGCAATGCACTTGTTTCTGCGAGCAACATAAAGTTGTTCTTGGTTAATGCAGAAATAACTTGTGATTTAAAAAATGTACCTTTGAAGGTATGATGCGGAGAGACCCTGCAGACCTCCTAATTTTTGGTTGATGATCTCCAGTTCAGAGCGGAGGAATTTGGCTTGCTCAGAATCTGCAGGTACTCCTTCTAGCTGCTTTAGAATCTTCTCTCTTAAGTGTAGATACTCATCATGAAGAGAGTCCAAATCTTGATGCACAACCTGGACAGGAAATAAAAATGTTTGTGTATTTTCAATAGTCTGTATACTTAATGAAATTATTTCATGTATTTCCATATGTTTCACAATATTTTCTATCTATCAACTGTGGATGTCAATGTCATCATTAAGCAGTTACATACCTGCAGCTTCTTGATGTGCTCTGAGCACTCATGCAAGCTGTTGTCCCCCATGGGGATGTGAAGATGATAAGTGAGACCAGATTCAGCTAGCCCTAGCCGGCGTCGCAACTCCTGCAGGTCACTGAGCAAGGTAAGGCTGAGGACAGAACTAGGTTGGGTAGTCTTGATGACAGTGGTCTTGGTGGTCTTGGAAGTGTGCGCCTTGATGGGGGCTTCTTGTTTGGGAGGTTCTTGTTTAGGGGGCTCTGGTTTGGGGGGTTCCTGCTTGGGGGGTTCTTGAGGCTTTGAACCCCATCCACTACCATCTTCAATTCTAGCAACTGATGATAAAATAGAATATCAAATCATAGTAAGGTAGAGGACAAATATTTATTTTATTGCACTTCAGAATGAGCACTGAAAATCCAGGGATAGGTGAAAAACATTTATACTCACTGTAAGATGGTAGTTGGATGACCAGTGTGTCATAGTGGTTTTGGGCTACAGCATAGCTGCCCTGGATGTTTTTCTTCTCCTCTTCCCCAAACATCTCCGATCCTTGGCTGTTACGAAGGAACTCTTGGTAATGGGTCTCCAATCTTTTGACAACGCTGCGATACTCGTCAGGACGCATCTTCGACAGCTAGAAGGCAACAGAGAGAGGCCCGTCAACCCAAGGAACACAAACAGGAGGTGACTGTAGATAGACCTAGTTCCTCTGTGGAGTGGTTCGATATAATGAACATTGAAATCTTCAATGTGAAATTTGCATAAGCTACTCTACTGTAAGTCAAGCAAAAAGATTGTTGTTTTTGTGAAACCTTACCATAGAGACAGTAAGAGAGTTAATGTAATTAATGTCTTTCAGACAATACTGCCAGGAGATGAGACTCTTGATGTTGATGTAGAACTGGCTCCAGATACCCATGATGGCCTCAAAGTACTGCTCATTCCTGGAAAACAACAAACCACCAATCACTGTGAAAGTGCTGCTGGATATGCAATCCCAACAGGTTTAATGGGATCAAGCAGATCATTTGAGTTGGTATTGAAGAATAGGCACAGGTGCAACTAATGACATTAACTACATGTTCTCGTTAAAAGAATCCAAATTAATTCCCACAATTCAACATCAGTTGATGAAGTCCTTTTCCCATTTTGTGCATCTTACTTGTTGGCAATGCCAATGCTGAGTGGGTTTGGTGGGGGGATGAGCAGACACACAGACGGAATCAACATGTCCAGACCTCCAGGTCCTGTCACAAGCCACTTGCTGCGCTGAGAGTTGTCCTTCAGGATGCCCTCATTGCCTTTTAAAATCCCTTTCTGAAGCACAAAACCAACACACTGGTTGAGGGAACACCAAATTCTACTTCAGCAGTCTTCAGCAAACTATGTGTCTGTTAATGTTTCAGCTCCTTTGAAGCACTGACTCTATACAAATAAGAAGGAATAGCTGACAACATAGAGACAATGAGGACATAGACGAGAACCCCTTCTTACCTGCTCTTGTTTAAAGTCACACAAGGCCCGGACTATGACAGGGCTGCTGCTCTTCTCCTCAGGGTTGCGGGGTTTTAGCCGTACAATAGTCTTCGAATTGTTAACCAGACTACTGACTTGTCTTTTGTGCGTCAGAATTCTGTCTTTCTCTTGCTGCAAACAAAGATTGCATTACAATTCTAAGCAGAGGCATTGTACAATGGCACCTTTATAAGTCATTTCAGTTTACAATGGATTGTCACCTTTTCATTGAAAAGCCAATCCTCTACAACATAATCATAGGTTATAAAAATACAAAGCTTCAGACACGTTCCCTCCATACATGTGCTCCATCTCAAATATCCTACACTAAGTATATATTCTTAAAACACTGGCCCAACTGGTTCCCCAGACATGCAAATTATTCAAATTAACACTTTTACGCTTAAGTGACATGTTTGACGTGCAAGTTTTGTCTCCGGTCCATAGCTGCAGGGAAATACAGTTTGTTTTATTTAGCATAGTGTTGTGATACCTCCAGGTGTTTCAGGAGTGCAACTAAGTTTTCCAGTGGTGTATTCTTGTTGCAGGTAAATTTGCTCCGGATTGTCTCATGCTCCTTCTGTAGCTTCAAATTGATCTCATTGGCCTCACTGAAAAACTGAAAAGGATGACAAAAATATTTGATCATTTTCCACAGGAAGTGAAGTGAATAGAGAATGACAAGTCAGATTAGCATTTTCCTCAGATTCACAATGTTCTGCTAAGTACAAATGAACTCATTAACTGCAGTAGACATTTGTGAGTAATGATAACAGGTCCATGGAATGTTTTTGTCAGGAGTTACTGACTAGCACTTGTGCCTAGTCACCTAAACAGGCTGGACCGAAAGAACATGATTCAAGGCATGGGCATGTTCTGAATGTTTTCAGGGCACTGCAAAGTAATGCCTCCATGAGCCTAAAAGATATGGCAACCCAATATGTTAACTTGGATGACAAGTGAAGGAAAATGGATAACTAGTCATAGGTCCATCGCTGCCACTGAAATACATACACTTGGCGTTTTCAAATGTGCTTTGATTTTGGTTTGTTCCTCATTTCACACTCAGTAAACACAGCCCAGATTCAGTAAGCGGAGTTGTGTACTCTTACTTGACTGTAGGCAGCATTCTCTTTCAAGTGAACATGAAGGCACTTGGTGATCTGGAGCAACCAGCTCCATTGGGTCTGTAAGGTGTCCATGTAGGCCTGTGTATCGCAGTACAAGCAACCATCAGTACAAAAAACATTATTGCTCTTGATCTTGTAGTGTTTGCCAGTAACAAAACACCTTACTTCAATCTTATCTGAGGCAGGATGACTGTTGTTCAAGAGGCCATCTGCTTTCGCTTTTAGCTTGTTAAGTTCCTTCTCCTTCTCCTCCAGGTCCCTCATCAGCCTCTAAAATGTCAAGTAAAACTACAGATTTGTAACTAGAACTTTCATGGCAAAACTGAAATTACACGCAGACATTTGGGGTAAAAAACAAAAATGCAGCCAAAAATCCTTACTGAGTAGCTCTCTTGCTTCCTTGGGATGTACTGGTCGATGTTCTTGTCTCCCCAGTCAAAAACAAGCTCCTCCTCCTCCTTCTCATTTACCCACATGATGGCTTGGGAGATCTCCTCAATGATGGTCTGAAGATCACGGAGCTGACTCAAGCGGCTGTAGGACATTTTCTAAGAGGCAGAAAAGATTAACCGAAGAATATGATGACAATGTTGATGGTTTTGACAAACTGACCAACTGCATTTTTTTATACTGTTTACATAGAAAATATGGGTCTACCTGCAGGCTTTCCCATTCTTGTTCTAAAGTGTTGGAGTTGTACTTGTCATTCTTCATGTTCTGGAGGAAGAAATGTCTTAATCAGTTTTGACTACAATGACAAAAAAATCTGTTAAAGCTATGAAAGCTTGCAACAAAAAACAAAGAACAAAAAGAGGAATTTAAGTGATTCTGTTATTGTACTAAAACTCAGTAGAGAGAGGCCACTTACTAAGTCATCTCTGGCACGGTCCACTTCATGGCTCCTTTGGATTGAGTTGTGGAATTTGTTATGGCTCATGATCTGTTGTTCAATGGTGTCGCTGTCATCCCCCCAGGGAGCTGTCTCAATCAGACGCTTCAAGACAAAATCACAGACTATGAAATCAATGAAATACAGTCAGAATGCCAAAGAAACACAGAAATAATTCTTATAAAATTAAGGGGGGGGAAATACAAATAATGGAACATCCCTGAGGCAATGTATTCAAATAAATGTAAACAGAATTTTAAAGTTCAATAGTTATTTGCCTGCTATTAACTGACCAACTTTAAACCTGTCATTAGCCTATTTGTCCTCTAGGCGTCAGCACTTAATCATTTAAGCACACTGCCTGTGCGTGTCACTTTGGCAGGAAACTATTTCAACTATTCCTCCTCTAACCAGAGTTCATAGGCATCAGCTTTGATAAGAGCTCGGCCATTGCACTGATCTGGGCCAGTTCCTGTTCTTTACTCCCCCATTTTTCTCTCCTCTCAGTGCTGTCTTTGTTTTCTCACCACTCCCTTCCTTCACAATCACTTAGCTTAATCCACACAGAACATGGCTGTTGAGAGTGCCAGAATGTCAGTAGCGTGCTGTGTCAAATGTAAAAAAAGACTAAAAAAAGAGGAATTCACGTGAAATTTTCGAGACACAGGAACAAGGCATCGACAATCTGTCAGACAAATTCATCAGGTGGTACGTTACCATTTTCGGAATTTAGAAATTGATAATCGTGAAGAAAACGAGACTGGGACAAAAGTTGAAATAGAAAAAGAAACAGTTTTAAGTTACTGGCTTGTGCTTGTTGTGAATGAAGAAATAATGTAAGACAAGGCTGTGACAGAATGAAAGGGTGTGTTTGCTACTCTGCTGGTAACGGTGGGAGGGTGTAGTGGTTGGGGAGGTAGAGTGAGTGGAAGGGCGTCTTCCCATGAACATGTCAGAGATCAGCCGTGTCCCAGTCAGTGCTGAGTGTCAGATTTCACACATCTTTACTCCATGTCTAGTTTTATTTTGCTTCCTCAGCATATTTGTCATCTCTTCTGCCTCTTTCTCTCCCTCCCCCGCTTTTCTCAAGTTGCAGTGCTCTTTTCTTTTCCTTTGTTTCTACCCCCTCTGTATGCAGCTCGGCCTCTTTCACTCACATCTCAGGTTTTGGCAGTATGTCCAGATGGTTTCAGTTACAGAAGGTCAGAATGAGAGATAGGCTAAGTGCATACCCTTCTCCCTTTCCACAGAAAGCCGTACACACACTAATGCTCTCGCACCCGCACAGGCAAGCACACACACGCAGATAAAACCGTTCATGTTGCCTGAGCCAGTTTAATCAAGTTCTTGCTTGATGCTGTCATTTGACACATCAGTCACAATAAATCTTTACCCACTGTTGCAGCAGCATGATGCCAAGTGCGATGAGCTCACCTTTTGTTGAGCAATCCAGGAGATGGCATCGTTAAAGCTCTTCCCGCCATCGATGGAGCCTACACTGCCTCTGTTCCGTCTTATGCTCATCCCGGACGGGGCCATCCCGGACGGGGCCATCCCAGACGGGGACATCCCAGACGGGGCCATCCCACTACAAGACTGCTGTATAATACTTTGCATGTGCTGCAGCTGGTCCACACTGTATTAATTCACAGAGAGTAAACTTTAAAAGCCCCATCTGTTGTCATTTAGATGATGAACTAATGTCTGAAATACCACACATTTCTCGCCTACCCTATACAAAGGATAGAGCCACGATAACACACACTCTTTGAGTATATGCTCGTACCTTGCAATAACACACAGACATTGCATGTTGTCTTACCTTCTACCCACATCGTTTGGTATGCGCATATGCTGCAGTTCTAAGGCACGCATCCGTAACTGCTCCATGGTTTCTGCAGCCAGGCTCATCATCCTCTCCAACTCCACGGGTGGGCCACCCTATAAAAGCCACACCGTGTAAAAAATGAACAATCCTCCACAAGCCAAGTGCCCTTTGACTTTTGAAATGACATTTTATAACTTTTATGGTGTTTTGCTGATACAGCATCATCCTACTAATATTAAAAAAAAAACTCTACAATTTGGACCAAACTTCATCAGATCACCAATGTCACACTTACATGGTGGAGAATAAACTGCGCTTTCGTCAGGTAGTCTTGACACTGTGTTTTGAGCACCGCAGCTCGGTTTAAGATCACCTGAGGACTGTACATGAGAGAAGATAGTGACACTTCAGTATTTGTCATCAGCCTTGAATAAAAAGAATGTAAGACGTATCTCACAATACACACAGCACTGTTAATCATAATCTGATGCATCTGACAGCCTGAGTAAATTATAAATTTTTCTTCCAAACAAGTAATTTCCAAAGAATATTCAATGTGGGATACTGAAAATATCGCTCGCGGTTATGCACAAATTTAAGTTAGTAGAGGACAAATTGTTGAACAACACAGCCCTACAACCTGTGTGAAAACATCAACCAAACTCAATGAAATAGAAAATCTAATTAAGTTCTAATAACATTAAATCACAGATTCATCCCACGAGGAAAACTGGGTCGCAACCCAGATTTGAGGGAACCAAGAAATGAGGGGAACTAACTCTGTGCACTTGTTTTGACAGCATAATTGAATTAGCAGTGGAATCGTGAATCATGAATGTTCATAGTTTCCCCATTTGTTTTTGAACCAGGGGTGACCAGAGAGAGAAATTCATAATCATTACTTAATAATAGACACTGACACCATGCTAAATGATAGCGGGAGGAGGTGTTTCAGTGTGAAAGGGGTGTGTACCATGTATGAAGAGTGTCTAAGGTATTTCCTCTATTGTTATTTAAAATCTTGAGCAACATTGTGTGACGCACAGTCACACAACTGGGATAACACAGGTTAACACAACAAACAGACAATTTCGACAGACCCAGGCTTTTATTTCGAGAAACGATCACATCCCGTTGTGAAGTCTATTTAAAGGTCAAACTAGATTATTTTAAATTATATTTTGACAATTTTCATTCATTTATTGAGTCTAACCATTTCTAGGGGACAAAATAAATCCGTGTTTACTTAACCAAATCTTGGACTTTTTTCAAACGAGTTTATGGCTTTTGCTGATGTGCACGTATTGCATTACTTACGGTAGGTATTGTAAGCCTGCAGGTTCTTTTCAGCGTTAAAAAGTCAAACTTCGAGGTCAATCCTGGTCATTTGGACACTTAAATTAGTCTGCATGTCTAAACACGAACGGTGGTTTCTGAGTAATTTCTGCACATTTGACACCACACTCGAAGCGACAGCCGAGACCGACCCGAACTATTTTTCACTTCATTCTCCTAGTTTATGTTGGGCAGTGAAAACTAAACAAGAGGCTGGGTGGGTAGCGCATCAGCTTCATCGTCGAGTCGCTTCGAGTCTAATGTAAACGAACAGAAATTACTTATTAATGGACAACAAACATTTCGTGTTCAGGAATGGGGAATTATCAACGCTATCCCGGCGTTTGTCCAACTTTGAGCTTGAGTTAAACGCTAAAATGAACCTGCAGCTTCACGACGGCGACCGTAAATTACGTAAAACTCGGGCAGTATCAAAGGTCACAATAACCCATTTGATAAAGACGAACGGCGGTTAAAGCGAAACAAAATAAAACACACTTACCTATTTCCATCACCTCCACTGAAGCCCCCACCTCCTCCGCTTCCAAACATGCCAGTCTGAATCACCTGGCCACCGCCTGGCATGGAGTTTCTGGAGAAGGTGTATTCGTAGGTGCGGGCTGCGTCCCCCACTGCGTATTCCCCTTGGTAGCCGTTTCCACTGAGGAAGACGTCGTTTCTAAAACTTTGACTCGCCAAGTCCGGCCGCGAATTACTTCTCTGGCCCATGGTGGCCAACCTCTGAGTGGAGCCGAATGAACTCATGTTTGCTCGGTGGTTTTTGATATCTTTTGTGCGTTTGTCGCTGTTTTTTTTCCTTCTGGCCTTCCGTCCGGAGGACAGAGCGCGCGCCTCGTCTTCCCCGTCGCCTGTTGCGCAGCTAATAGTCTGCCGTCAATAGACGGAAGCGGGGCGCTTTTGGTTGGGATCGAAACCACACCTTTTTGTGTTTACGAAACACTCCTGCACCTCACAGGCCGACATTGGAGTCCAGCCACACAGCTCGAACACAGATTTATGAGCCTTTTTGTTCAACATTTGAACAGAGAAGTGAAGTATTTAAGACTCGGAATAACAATGGAGTAAGAACAGAAGGCAGGAGAACTTTACACAGGATAAATACCAGATAAACAAAGAATGAATAAAAGGAAACATAAATTAGTTTGGATACAGAAGAAAGCGGGGTATTTAAAGGGATTTGGATATATTTAATGGGCTTTTTCACACTAGTAACCGATTAATAACAGACTATAACACGCAGACAAAGTGTTGAAAAGTTCTGATTTAAGTTAAATCTGTTATAGGAACACTTGCTTTTGAAGATGTTCCAAGTTTTAACTTTATTTATGAGGTTAAACCTGTAAACTGTGAGATAAACACCCACGGGTTCTTCTTCCTAAAGTTTTATTTCAAATTGTAGTGAAAAGCCCAGATACCAAATATATCAGGATGCACCATAAGGAGAAATGACATGATACAGAACACATGGAGAATAAAGAGAATTTTAACCGGAATTACATGTGTCTTAACATGCACTCGATTACTAATTCATTTTTCAGCATTAAAGTGTGTAAATTGCAAATATTCTGTGCAAGAACAGGTTCAGTCTCTGTGTTGACTTGCGGCGTTTAAAGCCGCAAGTGTAAACGATTGTTTTATCACACCAGGGCCCCTTGGAGTTTGAACTTCCTCACTAATGGGTGTGGATCAAATCCCAACTTTACCAGTCTTGGTTATTTTGGTAACAAGCAACTAAAAAGTTAATTTAATTATTACATTCTACTACTGCAAATAAAATAATAATACTAATGTCTACATTAAAAAATGCTTGATTTATATAGTACGATTGTAAAAAAAAAAAAAAGTATGCCATCAAACGAGGCAACATTTGGAATAATTACAGAGCGTTATATTTGATTTTGTGAAGTACAATACAAGTATAATTTATGCAGTGATCATGTACAGTATATGACTTGAAGGTGACAATGAAAGTAAAAAAGATAAATAACACTGCATGGGCAAACTACCATTTAAGTAATGATGTCACTATTATCAATCTCAATTCTTGAACATGTCTTGTGTTGTTCATCCCTCCTTCTTTGGCTCTAGAGTTATGATGCAGTTATGCATGCATTATGCGAGTTCATTTAAGGCCATCTTGTATGTGACTTTCTCTATGTCGCCCTCGCAGCAGAGCAGAGCAGAGCAGAGCAGAGCAGCCGACACACATTAACACCCTGCTCCAGCAAGTAGAGATAGTGGTTGAGCAAAGAATTTGTCAGGCTGGGTTCAACATTCTTGAGGTCAAAAGAAGTTGACGCCAAACGGCACTTGAAGCTGGATAGAGAGAGAGAGAGAGAAAAAAAAGGACTAAAGCACAGATTCTCCTGTTTTCCCAACTCTTTATCTTTTGTTCAGTCCTGTCTTTTCTCAGTCTACTATTAGACACATACGCTTAAACAAACACACAAACCGTGAGTGGGTGTGTCTCAAATTTATGAAGTGAAAGAGTAAGAAGACTAGGAAGTAGGGTGTGGCAAACAAACCTCCTGTCACTGCAACATTTTAAAAAATGCTGCAGGGAAATACACAATGACAAAAATCATTAATCTGAGTGTATACTGCACGCACACGAATGTCAGATGAAATCTTAAAGAGTAAAAGCCGTAAAAATCTGGGGAGAGGGCGTATGAAAACCAGCGAACCGGCCTTATAATTAGGATGACATGATTCTGTTAATCACCACGGTGAAAAGTTTGGGTGTGGTTGGCGGATAACCGCCTGTCAGGCCATTTTGAGTGTTGAGTGAGGGAAGTGACTATACTGGACTTTTCTGACAGACATGTTGCATTGTGCCCTCTGGTGCTTTCGGTCTGAGCTTTCCAAAGAATGCGTCTCCAGCACTTTATCAGATAGAAATGTGAGAGCAGAGAGAAAGTGAGTGGTAAAAAAAAAAAAAAAGAGGGCGAGGCAGAGCAAAGGGCAAGACACCAACAGCCAAAACTGGAATGTCCATCGGTTTTAAGTACCCCGTCCTTTAGTTGCAAACATTCTTATGTAAATAGCTGATGTGTACCGTAGGTGAAGGACATTTTGGATTAACAGATAGTACTTCTCATTTCAAAATTTCATAATGCAACACTTTCATTTAACCGCAGTTTCTTGAAAAGGCCCGACACACCCACCCAGAGACACACCCAACATTTTTTCCCACTAGGCTCAGGTGTGTAATGTTTGCTTTTTTTTTTCCCTTTACATGCCCTCTGCAAACAACCTCCACAGCAAGACTGAACCTGTACGGTGCCCTACATGCTGGCAAGTGTGGGAGTTAATGACAGCTCGTACAATGCGAGGAGATGAGCTCAACTGATGAGTGGCATATGCTGCTGCTTAATGGGAGAAAAAGTATTAAAATGACCCAACCCTTTAAATCGGCAGAGAGGGTTTGGCACAATTATATGTAAAATATGCAGGCACACAAAAGGAACACATTTTCTCAGATTACTCTCTGGGATTTTTTTTTTTCACAGCCTGTTGAGATTAAAAAGATGTCTGGTGAAGATTTATTTTTTGCTGCAAGATAATGTTTTTGGAGTAGTTTCACTGATACTACTGGGTGTGGTGCATACTCTTTGGGCTGGGTCATTTTGTCAAAGCTATCATCACACTAATCATATTGTGAAATTTGAATAATTTGTAACGCTTTTCTGTCGTCACGCAATAGGGGACCCACCCATAGGCTTATCCTATGGAACCTATAGTCCCTGAAGTCTCACACACACAGCTGGTTGTGAGTGCAGCATCCTTTCTGATATACACGAGGTGTTTTGACAAGATAAACCAGAGTCACTTTCACCCCCAGCTGAGAGTAAATAATTAACTTTGTAATGTTTGTCTTCCAAGTCAAGTCCTGTGTGTCTAGTTTGGGTCCTGTTTCCTGTTACGGCAAAGACGCTTACAGCAAATGTCACATATTAGTCACACATGCATATAACAACAAAATCAAACTCAGTCAAACCCAAACAACACGAAGGAATAACACAAATATTGTCTGGTTATGATGATGTGTCTAGTGATTCACAGTTACTGAAACCTGTTGACATATTCATGATCTCATTTCCAACACTGGCGGTGACATCATTCGGTGGGTAAACAGTAAAAAAGCCGACTGGCAGCTGGTTTATTAATCCGCACAGAGCTTTGGCATTGTCTTGCTGATTAACGTCCTGTCCTGACCCAGCAGTTTGTTAACATACAGATGATTATATGTTGGAATTTCCAACTTCATTTCTACTTCATGGAGCAACACTGACAGGAAAGACAGGGAGTAAAATGCATATAAACCTAAGGAAACATTCACATGATCTCAGTGATAATTGCATTAGTTCTGAGGAGCTGCAACAGTTTTCTGAGTATATTTGCTTAAGTGGAAGAACACTCAGTGAACGTTCTTTCATGAATTTATCATTTTACATCCCTAAATTGATAATAATCCTATGTAATAAATCATGCAAGCCTGCCCTATCTCTTGGACTTTAAATTGAAGATATATCTATACAGCACAATGTTATCTTAAGTGGCTGGAAGGGTGTGTTTTTACAACAACACAATAGAAAACTTATCTCACCGGTATCAAAATCAATTAAAAATTATTTTTTTAAAAGGTATTTTTCTCCAGTGGAAGTCCTGAATTGATTTTAATGACTGAAATTTGATACTTGTGTACTTTTTTCAAATGTGGCCGTGTAGGTTATATGAGGACCGAGACTGAGACTGTGAGATCAAGCGTTTCTTTTTTTCTCTGCACTGCGACAGTTTTGAATTACTCACTACTGAGTGAAAGCGGGCGGCACACCCTAACCAGCCAGTTTATGACAGCGATAGACAGATAGACACACACTCACACACTCACAATCTCACACAGACGTTGACTCATACTGCCTCAGTGGGCCGGATCTTTGACACACCTGAAATAGTTGAAAGGGAGGCAACAAGCAAGTTTGAATGATAACAAACACAGCTGGATTGTGAATCGTGGACAATGATCAACTGGTTTCTGTTGGCACTCACTTCTGTTACTTATTCTGTACACACTGCAAAGTAATGCTTTGTCTTTTCTATTGTTACTTGCAAAACAACACACTGAAGTGAACAGCAGGTTTTCATTTGAAAAAAAAGTGACATATTAACTGCAGCATAGCACCAAAAAAAATGCCAATTTGAATTTTTGTTATTCACGTTTGAAAAATGCAAATAAATAAATGCAAATAAACGGGAAAACCCATTAAAAGTATTTTACATATTCAAGCATTCCATCAGTGTCATGGCTGTAATGAACACTACTTAATAAATGTGTTATATACACATAAAAGACAAAATTATTTATGTTGCATTTTTGTTGCTGAATTACATTGTAGACCTAAAATGCCAGAAACTGAAGTTGTTACTTCAATCTGCCAGTAGAGGTCAGCAGTGTGCAACAAAAGGAAACAGGTGCAGGCCTGATGGGGAGCCCTCACACATTGTTACAGGAGAGCTTGAGATCTGCCATGATATGTTTGATTTTTATACAGCAGTATTCACTACATACTATGCTTCATTGCAAATCTCATAATATATAAGTCTCATAATATATAATATAATATATAATAACATATCTTGTCAAATAACAATTAAGCTGGTTCACGTTTCGGGTGATCCCATCCCCCGGAGCATGTAACTCATGTACACATCATCATCAAAATGTCAAGTGTACCTTTACTTCTATTCACAAATATTTGGGAAACAAACAGTTGAGAGTAAAGTCAGACCCACCATTCTGAGTCATTACACATGTCTGCAATAACACACAACAGCCAGGAGGGGGAGGTATTGCTAAACCAACAGATGATACAAGCAGTGGATGTTTACAGTGTGCTAGAATATGAATTTTTGCATCACTTCCAAACCATTGGGAGCAACAAATTGTGTAATAACTACATCCTGAGTGTTACATTTGGACAAGTTCACGCTGACTTAAAGAAAATTGTGAATCGTTGTGAGCCTCGGCCGAAAGAAAGATATTCAGTGTCATTTTTAATAAACCGGTGGAAATCACCTGTAAATCTAACACCTACATCACTAACTGACAAAGCAGAGCATCATGAAGCCAAAATGCACGAACACACCCATTCTGTCCATCTGTCTCCGGGCAGACTTGGATTTGGAAAGAGGAAGAGACAATGACCTTTAGATCTTTTTAAGAATACTCTGGAAATTGAGACAAAATTTCGCAACTGTCAGGTCATTTGTGTCCAAGTAGGTCAGTGACCTTGTTGGTTGGTTGGTAAGTTGCGATATTCTGGAGACATTTGCCATTAAATGGACCGTGTGATAAACACGTTGAAAAACCACCAACATCTAATCCACGCACATTTATTAAGAACATTTATTTAGGTCCAAAAGTCTTTTCCTGTATGACATTTGTGTTTATTTTCAATGTGAAGTTGTTGAGAGAACATTGCAGAGATAGTGGTGAATACTGACTTATAAGGTTTATTATTTTCATTAGAGCATCGCACAGTTGTATTTGGGAACCCCAGGATGACCTCTATCTTTGGATTTTTAAAGTTATCTATAATTAAATAATCATTTGTATCGTCTTAGGCTTTTGCTCCCTGACGCTCACTTTGTCCGTTTCATGGCAACACATTCTGTCATTTGTCACTATAGATATAGGACGTGTTTTAGATTAGATTATGACCACTTTCTGAAGGCACATAACTTCTTATTATGACTAATTATGGTTGTCATGAGTGATAATGGTGGTGTAGATGATGACAATTACTTTTATCATTAAGTCTGGGTGATTCATATGTTTCACACTGAGATTGCAAACCAACATAAGCAATTTGAAAATCGGAAAAGATGAGATTTATTTATTTCTTACATAGAAAAGCCAATAAGAAAATCAGAACAGGCCTCTATTAAAGAGTTTACATGTTTACTGTGTCTATGTTGAGGTGATTAAAGCCACCACATTATAGAACGATTCATTGCTTATGTAATGGGGACAGGAAAAGTCTAAAAAATTCCAATACTGGTCTGAAAAGTCGCAATTGCAATATTTCCCCACTAGCTCAGCCATAATAA
>OMNV01000145.1:18669-31169 GCA_900303265.1 Brotula barbata | reverse complement strand
CGACGTACGTAGAGCTCCACTCAGCGACGCTACACAAAGCGTCTTTGAAATTTTTAACTTCATAAACAAAGAGTGAAAATGATTTATAGACTCATACAATTTACAACTATAAATAATCTAATCCAATGGGAAAATGTGACAAGAGGTTGAAGGTCTCAGAGCAAGACAAAATGCTAACCAAGGAAGTGGACCTTGCATGGTTACCTCGGCTGTCAATGTGTGTATGAATGTGTGTATGAATGTGCGTATGAATGTGTGTATGAATGGGTGAATGTGAGGCAAACATCGTGAAGCACTTTGAATAAAAGCACGATAGAAATGCAGTCAATGTACAAGATGCTGACTTAGGAGGAGTTAATCAGAGTATTTGAGGTATTTAGAAATATACAGAACCTAAGAGCATTTTGATATGAATTACACCTGGATGGTTTTTGACCAGGAAATACAAAAAGTATTTCGCACTTAAAATCCATAATTTAGATCCAATTATCTGAACTGCTGCCCATCCTTGAGTTTGAATGTGGTATCTCTGCAGGAACATCTTCACTCACATTCAGCCTCGGACATTTTACGTATACAGGCAAAACATAGATAAAGGCATAAGACAACAGTGAGCCTCCTGTGCGCTCATTTGCATACTGCCCCGCCCCCCTGAAACATCTCTTTGGAGAACTATCACATAAGAATATGGGATGAGCATTATTAATTATGTACTTTTCAGTTTTGATCAATCTTTTACATACTAAGACACACAGAAACGACATGTGTGAAGCAGATGCAGCTCTCAGGAGGATGATGCATGCCTGCTGCACTGATTATCTTATTAACTTCCTGTAGCTGTCTTTTAACCAAATTAGTGTGTCTTGGGGCTGTTGGTTTTCTAATATGTAGAGAAAAAGAAGGCGTGGGTTTGATTGTTAGATAGAAGCCTTATACAGTATATGTTTCTCTCTCAATCGCTCTCTCTCACACACACATACACCCCCACACACACAGTTACTCTCTGTTATTATTATTTAATAGCACAGTTCCTCCAGGTCTCATTAAGCTCTTATAAGGCATCCCAGAATGCCAAGCTGCTAAGACTGTCCCAATTCACAGACTGACATCAGAGATAGCAAAGATAGCAGAGTGGAGTGCTGTGTGTGTGTGTGTGTGTATGCGTGTGCGTGTGCGTGTGTGTGTGTGTGTGTGTGTATGTGAGGGGTGGGCTGTGTGTGTGTGTATAACTTAAAGTGCGTGAGCGCATGTTGTGCATGCTTGCACATGTCAGAATGACGTCAGTACTCCTCCGTTCCATATTTAACGGCATAGTGAGGCAGACTTGCAACACCTTGTAGGTGTCTTATCAGGGATTATTTATAGAAAGACCAAACTAGTGTCAGCGAGGCAGGTGAAGTGCTTTATATCCCCTCTACTGTGAGTGGGAGTGTCTGGGAATCTGCTCTGCGGGGAGAATTTTGGGTTTCATCTCCATTTCGCAGGTTTCAGAGTTGTGAACTGAGTTAAGGAAGCTGGAAAAAAAAAAACCTGAAAATACATGAATGGAATGCTGATACGCTACATGGGGGGCTTTCATGTTTAAATAAACCTCCCAGTCATTTTACTCTTTATTCCAAACTATAACTTGCTTGTGCGTCCTGATCCGGGTTTTAGCATCTTGTGGTGACTTTTACAAAGTTTTACAGTTGGTCTTTACGTGCAGACAGTAGTCTGCCTAAGACAAAACGATGGAACCACGACGTTTGCACGAGCTGTGTTCACGAGTAGTCAAGGTATTCTGTCGTGTCGGTCCAGTCGAGCTCACGTTCGCTCTCTGATTGTCTCCTGGGTGTCTGCCCCCCCTGCCCGTTTGTCTGAGCTACCGTTCATTTGTTCATTGACCTACAACACTTTGCTTTCCCTGTGTGGACTTGTTACCCTTCATTGCCTGATTACCCTGTTCCCCCGGTAAGCCTTCTCGTACCGCTGAGCTTTTCCGTGCCTGCACCCTGGTTTCGCCTATTACCCGTCTGCCTTCACCGTGTTTGATTTATCTGACTTTGCTTGAATTTGTGCCCCTCGTCTGACCTGCAATGTTTGTGAACGAGCGTCATCAAACCGCATCCTGCGTTCCAGGTTTGTTTTAATTAGAGTCCGCATCTTGCATCCCCTTGGAGACAATGGGTAACACAGGCACAGATCCTCCACACGTGCACAGATCACACCAGTCCTGTTTTTCCTCAATTAAAGATCAGAGGCTGCAGTGTTGCTTCGCTCGTCGTGTTTGTCATGCATCTGGAAGCAGCAGCGTTAACATGTTACCACGAAGGGAGCAAAATATAACAACACCACAAACTACACCTTCCACAATAACCACACGGTGATTTTTGAATCAACAATCGATTTTGTCGTCCTGTTGTTCTTGGATTCTATTATTAGGAGAAAAAAAAATGAATGTAATCTACTGGCTGTGATGTTCTCTGAATGAATGTAAGGATTTTTTCAACAACCACAACAACATGGCTGTGAGCCTCATTTAAAATAGTACAAATAAGGACATTACTGTGTATTTTCATGGCGTGTGTCCTCTTGTCGTTGATAACAGTGATACTTTCTTTCAACAGAGCTTATTGATTCGACCTTTGGTGACCTGGAGGGAAAAGGAACAGAAGATTCATCCTTCGAGTCCATTGTAACAGCTTTGTTACAATGGACATAAATAGTCACTGTCAGGCGGCTTACTAATACTCTGTCTATTAATTATAACCACTAATTGAAACCATAATAATCTCTGCCTTGACATCATGGAACAGCCATTTGTCACTGACAGATTCCAAGGATTAGACACATTATGAATGATGCAGCTCAGTATTTTTGAATATTTCATAAACAATAGTGGAAGGAGTCACATTGTTTATTAATCATATCTTATAAAAAGAATGAATGTGTTCTTCATCCTGGCGCTGACGTGTATTAACCACATGCTGCATCAGAGCCTTTTTGGAGAGAAATAATGCACGAAGGCGTACGTCGTGGGCTTTCAAACCACTATTTCCTGTTGTGATGGAAGTGACTGAGGACTCTGATCTCATAGGCTGAGAGCACTTAAACAGGGAGAAGACTGCACACGCAGCTCACGTGCTCGAGATGTAACGTGACAAGATGCTGATTGATAGATCGAGGCTGCACATGACAAGACAGTGCTGCTGCTGCTGGCCGCCTCGGTTCAGAGCTCTCTTGTGCTTTTTTTTTTTAACTTGTTTGTTTTGTTCATCATAACACTGAGCATCGTCATCCTCTCCAGGCAGGAGCTAATTAACATCCGGCAAACTACTCCGATGCATCTGCTCCCAGGGTTCCTAAACCTCAGACCGTTTAGTGGACTTTTTGCTTGACAGGGCTGCAATGAACAAGAGGGGGTGGAATCTGCTTCTTTTTTTTTTTTTTTTTTTTTTTTTTATCAATGGAGGTTGGTGTAACGGCGTCACAGTGTCGGAGAGATTATGCTGCGTTCATTCAGAATCCCTTCCCCTTAACAGCAAATTGTTTTCTTTGCCGCAGGAGTTTTCCCTCATTCATCCCGGTCGGTGTTTACATTCCTCCTCTCGTGTGTGTGAGCAACATGCTGCAGTGCTTAGAGGACCAGATAAATACTGTACAACAACAACAACAACAACAACCAGACTCCCTGATGATCATTTTGGGGGATTTTACCAGAGCTAATCTCAGTCACGACCTGCCAAAATACAGATAGCATATAAACTTCCCCGACAGGAACAGAAACACTCTGGAGCATTGTCACAGGGTTTTAAGGGACTCGCAGGGCTCCGTCCCCCGTGCAGCCCTCGGTCTCTCTGATCATTGTTTGGCCCACCCCCTCCCAACCTACAAGCAGAAATTAAAATCTGCAAATCCTATGGTTTCCAGCGTGAGGAGGTGGACTGAAGAAGCCGAGCTGAAGCTTCGGGCATGCTTTGACTGCACTGATTGGAGTGTTTACACGGACCCACACAAGCTCACTGACACTGTGACATCTTACATCAGCGTGCCCACCTGAACCGGACTAAACGCCAAAACGTTGTTTACTCCAGTACTGAGCTTAGAGCCGAGGACAAGGCCTTCACAAGTGGGGACAAGACCCTGCACAACAAGGCAAGGAACCCACTGACTAAGGAAAAGACAGCAGCGGAGAAGTGCAACAAACTGAATGAGTTTCACTGATCTAACATATCAACACAACACAGCCAGCTCCAGCCCCCGTACACACATATAGAATTTTTTTTCTCCCTCCTGTGTTAATATATGCAATAAAATCAGCACTACCGCTGTAAATATGTACACAGATACAGTATGTGAGTATCTGTCTGTCTTGTCTGTCCTCTCTTGCCCTGTGTCTTAAAATGGTGTGGATGAATGTAAGAAAAGCACAAAAAGAGACACCGATAACCGGAGTCAACTTCCTGGTTCGTGTGAACATACTTCATCATCAATCACCATGTGTGAATCTGCATGTTTTATGTCAACTCTTCACTCACATTAAAGTATCAGTTTCTACACAGTGATATGAGGATCTCACACAACATGCAGATGCTTCACACCAGATGGTGCAGCTCCAAACACGACATCGTGGATTTCCTCTTTTTTCGTCTTCATAAACCTTATGTTCGACTCATTTATAGTCTAATGACAGTCATTACTTTCTTATGGTGCATTTAAGACTTCATTACCTTTGTACATTATATTTGTAGTCTGTAGAGTACCTCTATGACACAGATTGTCCTGTTATGGCGCAAAATCCCACAAAAATATTCCAGTGAAATTATTCACGACTAAATTATCGAACCTAAAAATGAATGGAATTAAATAAAAAATGACTTTGGTCAAAAGTAAATCTGACCTCAAAACGACCAATAAAACATTTCACTGTCAACCTGTTTGGGTACCGTACAGGATCGCAGGTCAACAGACTTACACGGGTGAAACTCTGACATATCTGCAAAAAACTCATTAGTTCATAATAACAAACGACAAATGTGGAAGTCGTTTTAAAGTGCCACTCATCGTACCACGAGCTGCTTCATTCATTTTCATTCCAATGTTCAGCCACTACGTAAAACATTGCAGACTTTCCCAGTTGTCGACTGAAAAACAGGCCTGAGATCAGACATCATCATCAAACTTTATTTGCTCCATTCCTTGAGCAAGACACAAATCCCCAAACAGGCATTTTTGACAGGCGGAGGGTCAAGAACCAGTCGTTCGTGATGGAGAAGGATGGGAGATGCTTTATTGTGCTTTAAGGTTAATGTGGTATCAGGATTTGAGAACAGTGGATGTTGTCTGCCAACCCATTCTGTGAGGTTGCGTTGCCCTTCTGCAGATCCTCCATCACACAACCACACAAATTCACACAGGGGCCTGGAAATCAGTCATACATGAGGTGAGTCACTGCCGAAGAAGGGCCGATGATGGTGGAGTGATGAAGAGAAATGTGTGAGGGGGAGAAAGGAAGGTTTGAAGGAGAAAGGACACAGACGGCGAGGGGGTGAGTACACAAACGGAGAGAATCTTAATTACAGTCTTAACATTCTGTAGCGTTTTCTCCTCTTCATTCCAAACAGCTTTGCATTGATCGCTAAATTACGACATTCCAACAACTACAAGGCATTAAAAAAAAAATACAACCGAGTCAAATTCTCTCCATCCCGCACTCAGACATCCTAGAAACTTTCTTCACCCTCCCTCTTCCTCTCCCTCCATTTCCATGCTGGCCCTCAGCTGCCGTTTCTTCCTCTGATCCTTGTCGTCCTCGCCCTTGTTGGGTTTTACTTGGAGGACATGGTGTAGCAACCGTGCGGATGCCACTGCATGTCACGGATACGCCTGACGGACTGCATCTGGGGCCAGCGAGCTCCATACACGTTGAAATGCCTGAATTCACCCTTCTCCATCAGGTACTGGCTGCCACGGTAGCCGGGGAATTGGTAACCCACCCAACTAGACGAGAAAAAGAAGAGAAGATTATTCACAATTTGAGAGGAGGTGGTTTTGTATAGTATATAAAACGAGATGAGAAACAAAGTAAATGAATGAAAATGTATCCAAACTCATTTGAGATAGCATGTGCTAGTTCCTGTTCCTGTATTAGCGATTCTTTTTTTGGTCTACAATGACATTCTTATCTTTTGTCATTTACCACACAGACTTCCACCTCAAAGTATTGAACTCAATGCACAATTACGACCTGAGGAAGACTAGAAAAATGGACATTGCAGAGCGTTCGTTGCAGCCTTAGTCACTGCAGCAAGTAGCATAGGTGCTGGTGGCTAAGCTAGTTGTCTAATATTACTCATTTCTTTCCATCATTCACCAGGCTCCCTTAGCTGAGCAAACCATAAACCCAAACAGCCACTGTGCTAATGTATTTCCAAAATCTCAAGCACAGAGTCCCACACCATGTGTATCGTGTGCCCAGGCTGTAATACAACAGAGCTAAACTTTAGAAGCAGTTTCAGAGCTAGCTAACTTGCCCATTTATATGCTAACTTGCCACTAGCTTCTTCGACATCGCTAACTAACTAGCATCTTCTTAACGTAATACAGAACATTTAAAACTTTAGAATGTATGCAAATAGAAGTTTATAAGAGGTTGGAATGGCACAATCCACTCGGAAGGCCACTTCCTGTTGAGTTGAGCCAGTAGCTGTTGCAGATTTTTCAACATATCCGTTAAGGTGAAAGCTGCAGGTTGAGACAAAGGTTCTTTTCACACTGCTTGTGTGTGCATTTCTACAGCCGCTGTTGTTGCTGACTTTATTTTTCACATTGCTCGATATACGAGCCGCAACAATTGATTCGACGGGGCCTTTCTCAGAAAGTATATTGAAGAAATGAAAATGGTTGAAAACAATAGCTGTGGAAGAAAGATGATGCAGAAAGCAAAAATCCAGGACGACAAACCTCCTATAACAGAGCTATCGATCTGTTTGTCTTCCTCAAAGCAGCAAGGCATCGGTTATTCTCCTCTGCAGGTTTTTGTTTTAGACCTCTCATTCAAGGCAGTGGGATGTAACAAATGAAGTAATTCGCAGTAGTTGAGAAACAGTGTCTGCCACCACAGAGAACAGACGGAGACGCACTACTGAGCTGCTGACGTTCATCACACCCTGGGCTAGCTGTTGATGAAAAGCCTCTATTCCTGAACTCACATCCCAGTAAACACTTTAAGTACATAGCTGATGATGCTGCTGCTGCTGATGCTGTTTTCCAGAGACGGACAATGATGTAATGAATCTAAAACCTCCTATATATGAACAGGAGTTGAACTTTTGACTCCACTGCTGTTAAAATCTGATGAAACGTTGGCAGCTTTGATAAAAGTCATAAAAATTACAAATCAGTAGGTTTGCAGCGCGAAAGGAGACGTGAGATGACTGAGTTCCCACGCTGTAGGTACCCATACAAACCACAGTTAGCAAAGGCATGGAAATGGTTTTTTTATAGCACGGACAGTAATTACAAAACTCTGAGATTTATTCCAGCAGTGTGACAACATTGTGGGTGTATTAACTTCTTAACCTGAATATACACACTTTGACGCTCTCAGTTTGAATGCTCATATTTTCTACAACGCTACTACCTGACACATGTTGATGATGAATGATGAAGTTTGTGATCATAACATCAGAGACCCAAAGTCCAATTTTACTGTCTTCAACAAAATCCAGATGTAACTTTGTCTTAAAATACATTCAGGTTATCTATTTTTCTTGCATGCATTAACCCATTCATCCAAACATCCTCACACAATGCTTCTCTTGGAGTAGATTATTTATAGTTGTAAGTTATATGGTGAATTGAATATTTTTCTTTTGTTTACCATTTGTAAATTCAGAGTAAAAGCCTCCTAGCTACACGTTTCTGCCGACACATGTAGTGAAGCTATGTGGATGCTAGCAAAGTCAAACAATATGTATCAACGTTAGAGAGGACATCGAGAATAAAATATGTGTTGTAGTTGAGGTTGTGTTGTGTTGTGAAAAATGTACATTTCATTTGCAGTCAAAAGGTTTAACATAACATTAGCAGTAAATACTAGAAGATCGCTAGCTAACTAGCAAGCAGCTTATCGTGCTATCCCAAAACGTCAGAATTCTAAAAACATCCAATCTCCCAGTACTAAACAGCTGATTGAAGTCTGGTAAACTCAGAGAATAACAAATCAGCGTTTTGGAGACTTGAGTGAGAATCAGTGTCTGATATCCGATAACATAGCAGGTGAAATGAAATTGCGGAATAAATTTAGTGACAGAAACACACCAGAAATCTAGTTAAAAACAACAAAAGAATACAGATGGTTATGTTTGCCGTCAAACTGTTTTACTGTGTTCATTTTGCTGCATATTTAGACAAAAATGTGTATTTTATTTTGAAATATTAACAACAAGGTCGTTTTGTATTCACAATCATTTGTATTTTTGCTCATCCCCACCCCTATTTTGGAACGTTAGCAAGAAAAAAATGTCCATAATTGTCCGGCTGTTTAACTCCTGTGTACAATCAACAACCATCAGGCTTTACTTAATCCCTGATATTAGGCCTCCAATGTTCATCCATTTGTCTGTCTGTTAAACAGCACAACTTCAGGTGGTCAGCAAAAACATTGCATTAGGAAAGCCAAATCCTGAGCACGGAGTTTTCTTTGCTCACAGTTCAGCATTTTTCACCTTAATGCATTCCTTCATATCGTGCACAAACACAGACTCTGTCTCATTTCATGGTCTGTGCAGGCTGCATCCACCAAAACGGCAGAAGGCTCCAAATGTAGTAAAAGAGAGACCCTACAAAGGGTATTAAGCACGTTCCAAGTTCTCAATTGACGTCATTTGAGAGTTTGTTTATTTACTTCCACTAGGAATCAAAAAGTTTCATATTGTAGTATTACTAAATATCCCAAGAATTATGTTTGTTATTAGTCACAAAGTTTTCAGAATTCCTCCAACTTTGTCCATACTCTTCTACTTCTACAACTTTTATTTTCAAAGTTTTTGATTATAAAGAATGAGTTCTGAGCTCTAATGAGAGTGGATAGGTCGGCTTTTAAAGTTCCCTCATAGCACAGAAAAACAGCATTTTATTAACATTAACAATAAATTGCAACTATTTTGTCCTTTATGTGCGCTATACAACGCTTGTAATGATGTGGTGTGATTGTGATTTATATTTATGTAGTGACGCGCTCGTATACTATTTTTGTATATTTTATATACAATAGAATATTGGAATTCTTCATTTATCTTATTTCATGTATCATAGATAAATAAATAGCTACAAATCAGTAGAACAATACATCAGAGATTATTGTTTTGTTTTGATGGCAGTGGTTTCTGAGGGATGAGTAATGGTTCGTGGCAAGCACGTCAATGATATTGTAACTAATGATAAAAACGTGATGATGTCCCGCTTCCGAAAAATCTTGAAATAAGGCGATTTGTTTTGGAAAAAGGTTGAAATGATCTCTTAGTGTTGTTCAATCATTTTCCAGTGCGGGGTGGTGTTTTGTACTCACGTTCCACAGCTGACCATGACGCTGCCCACTCTGTCTGTGAATCCGTAGGCAAACAGGCTGGGGACGTCATCATCCATGATCTCCATCTTACGACCCTTAAACTCTCCCACCTCGTAAAGGCAGATCTTGTGCTTCTCAGGATCCTGGAAAGATGAAGAAATGTAGAAGGAAACTGTGAGAAATGAGGATTAATCTTCAACAAAACCATTTTCCCTCCTGTGATCACACAGACAGTCGAAGAGACAAACGGATGGATGGATGGATGGGGGTGGCGTGGTTACCATGCGGACAGGCCTGAAGGACAGCAGGTAGTCATTCTTCTGACAGTTGCTCCAGGAGTCCCAGCGGGGGTACTCGCCCTTCTCTAAGATGAACATCTCCCCACAAAAGTTCATCTGCTCAAAGCCCACGAACCTGTGGAGGAAACGAGGATGAAAGACGAGAGAAAGGTCAGGAGGAGACGACAGGAAAGAGAGTAAGATGGAGGAGGAGGGTCACATGATCACCTCCACTAACGTCATCACAGCTGTGTCGCATAAGTGTACAAAAGAAAGAGGTATTTTTATCTGCAGCAGACTATTTACGAAAATCGAGGAGCGTGAGTTTTCACCTATACGTTTCAAATGTTGCATGTCCATCAAAAATATGATGTTGGATGGTCATAACTAATCATAATTGCACATAAAAAGGTTCAATTAAGCTTTTTGGTCCTTAAGAAACCAGTTTCGGTCTGTGTATACTTACGGTCCACAGTCAACACGAAGGGAGCGCACCTTGTCCATTCCCATGTCACACACATTCACACACTCGCCGCTGATCTCAATGCACCGGCCCTGGAAGTTCTCCTGGTCGTACACGAACATCTGGAAGATGGATGGAAAAAAAGATGGAAGCGGTGAACAAGATAGTGACGCTCATCTCTACAAAGTGCCTGGACTGAATATGATTTGTATGCGAAACGTGGATCAGTGAGCTACATGGATTAAATTGTTGATGATTTCTCACACATTTACGTGTGGATGAGGTAAAAACGATCTATTTTAAGAAGCAGAACACAAATCATCTGCCATTTTTTTGCAATGTTTTGGATTTCTTCTCCGCCCCGATCACAAACTCTGTACTGTGCAACTGTTTGATCTGAAATATGAAAGAATATGAGTTTGAACAAGATCAAATGGAAGCAGTGTGAATGTAGAAGTGTTGGACATCTTCTCTGTAACCCATAATGTAAACAGACTCGCACATTTAGCTCTCTTTTCACGTTTTGTCCTCTGTAAAAGTTTGGTTCAAAAAAATTCCTTTGAATTCCGCCCATGCGTCGAGGAGATGCTCTCATTCCGTCATAGTGAGAAATTGCGCTCTTCCTCTTCCCGATCAGGTTTCGCTGTCCATGCATCTGCCCTTTTATCTCAAACAACTTCCTCCTGCTGATCGAATCAAGCACCGCCACAATTAGAGGATCAGGGCCATGTCGTCTGATCTTGTATTTATTAAGCCACAAACAAAGATATCCTCCTTATTTTTCATCAGTTTGTTTATTTGGTTGTATGTTTCTCAAAACAACCAAAGCCATCTGGTTCTCTATCTAAATTATCAGTTTGTCAGGATCAAAATTGTCTCTGCTCCGTATGATAAACAGAATGAAGACGAATTACAAACGACGATCTGCAAAGAAATGCGATAATCTAATGATCCACTCCCTCAGATAAGGATTAGCAAGAAGTGGCGGTGAGATTAAGGGGAAAGGAGGGATGCACAGTACGGAAGGTTGTAGATAAGTACAGAGAGGACAGATGGTTTCATACACACAGATGGAGGCGAGGACTCCAGGAGAACAGGAAAGGGAAGCAAAGCGCACGACAAAGGATGTGCAAACAAAAACAGATGCACCCAGAAGAGGTGACTGTGCCGAGCGGCGTGGACAGTTTCCTCCCCGATTATTTCCACGTTTCCGTGTTCGTCTGTCAGCGAGGAGCTGTCAGCCGCCCACTCACACAGCCATAAGAACTATCAGGTCCTGATAATAGATAGCAGCCGAGGAGGTGCAGTGTGAGGCCAGCTGTTGTGCAAGGTGTTACTGTGGGAAGTATATGTGTAAACATTTAATCATCTGCTTCATGCGTGTGTTTGTGTATGAGTGTGTCAATGTGTGTGTGTGTGTGTCTGCGTACCTTGTAGGACATGATGCCTGGCTCAGACGTCTTGTTCTGAGTGGCCTTCCCGTCTGTCTGGGTAGCAGTCTTGGGTTTGTCTCCTCCAGCAGACATGGTGACTGGGATAAAGAGGAGAGGAGAGGAGAGGAGAGGAGAGGAGAGGAGTCACACTTACAAAGTTGAATTTCAGTTCACTCAAAATGTTCTCTTGTCATCTGCCTGTGTGTGATTATTGGAAATTCCATCAAACGACTGTAAGATATTAAATGTGATCCCAACCGCCTCCATCCAGAACAATCTATCATACTTATACGATACATCTGAACGAAGTTTCCTGTTGTCAGTATCCAATAGGAAGAATTTTCTGCCGTTTTCCAACTGGGATCAATTTGGAGCCAAGATCCCAGTGCAGTGATCTACATTATCTTGTCTGATACTTGTCTCAGTAAGGAATTTTTGAAATAAATGATTTGTATTGGATACAGGTTGACTGGAGGACAAAGTTGTGATTTTTCCTCTCATCGACTCATTATTCCATTCCAGCTCATGATGCTCCGCTGTCTGTCGCCCCTTCCTCCCTCCCTCCTCTTTTCTTTTGTCTTTAAGCGTGATGTTTGTCCACTGTCTTACCTGTGGCTGTGTGTGCGTAAAGGAAAGGACTGGTCTGAGATTGCTGGTCTGCGTGAGACCGCCGGGCCCCTCTGAGCTTTTATATGGCAACGCCCAGGGAGAGGGGATTACAGGGACAGAAACAAACTCGCTGAGCTCACAGCACGCACAGAATAGAAATACCCCCA
>OMNV01000141.1:0-16812 GCA_900303265.1 Brotula barbata | reverse complement strand
GGTGGATGTTTGGGTTTAAGAAACGTGTTAAGTTGATGGACACGAAGGACTTTGTAAAGGAAAACAAAGGCAAATAAAGGACGAAGTGTTCAACGGACAAGTGCGTCTTGAACTTCAATTCATCATACCAGGTGACAATCAGCGTGACAATTACAATATTCCGGTGCAGCACTTCAGGGGCTTGAAGCATTGGTTTGGCCTCTACAGGTATGTAGGTGCAAAAAGAAAGCGGAAAGCTGCAGCACAATAAAACAAGGCAGTCAACAAGCAGAGAAACATCGACACAAAATAGAATTTGTAGAAAACACAGAGTGTTTGGATGACAGATGTATTAAATTAAATGCCGGGTAGATTGAAGTGCCACAAAGAGAGACTGATTTTTACAAACTGTTGTCAGCAACTTTAAGGCTATAGCAGTGCAACAAACTTGCATTTTACAGCTTTTATGTTTGTCAACAAAACACATTCATAAAACCTGACGGTAAATGAGTTTTACCATACTAAATCTCAGACACTCTTATCTCAGCTCATTCAGATTTACCGTGGGTTTGTGCGTTGCACCGATATTAACATTACCATCGCATTTGTGGCCCGGTTGCAGGTGGCTGTCAATGACAACGATAATTTTAGTAAGATAATGCATAGTTTCAACCCTGTTTGGATGCCAATTAACTTTTGCCTCAGAAAGTTGCCCTGGTGGCTCACTAGGTGGAACACATATCACATGCCACCGTGGCACAGGTTCAAGTCTGTGCTGTGGTCTGTGCTGCATATATTTATTATATTATGTGTGTGTGTGTGTGTGTGTGTGTGTGTGTGCATATATGTATTTGTGTTTATATATGTCTGTGAATATCTGTGAGTGTATTTAAATATGTTTATGTATTAATATATGGATGTGCATTTTTTTTAGAATATTTGCATTTTCCTGTTATAAGCATCCATGAAAATTAAGATTACGATTAAGATTTGCAGCAAACAGGCTAGAGAAAAGATCATAATGATGATCATAATGAGCTATAAGTATACTATTTACAATTTCCCGTTATTTTTGACAACAAGCGAAATGCGCCAGGACAGTATGTAAACTAGACAGAAGATATTCATTCATTGTTTTTATCTGTACAGTCCATTGGGAGTTCAACTTTCATACCCCCTACTAAACTGTCCAGAGACAAAATTAGAGGCATCCCTTTTTCAGTGAAGAGAAAACCACTGACGCTGACAGTGTGTAAAGCTGGGTTCACACACACACACACACACACACACACACACACAAGCATCCTGTCGACGGCCATGCACAGAGGGCTCATCCAATCTGTCAGTGTTCTGCCAGTGTGCATTCCTCTCCCTCTGCTCCATGACCTGAATGCAAACAGAGGAATTAACATAGATCACATTGCAAGGCTTTGCTTTGTGGGTTTCACATGAGTTCATATAATTTTACTAGAATCTATACTTTTATCAGTGTTTATTCTGATGAATTGCAGATAATGAATGAGGGTTGCTGTGGGGTTAAGGGATTACTGGGACACTAAGCTGGGAGGCTGTGCAGTGTTTTCCAAATGAGGTAAATGAGACTGTCCTATTCCCCATGCCCTTGTATTTCCTTGTCTCTCACTCATCACATTTACATGCACTCAGTACTTGAGTATTTGTCCTTACTGCAATGAAAAGGTGATTTTGGGTGTCGGTTTGTGTATGAGACATTCTGGCACATGGTACTGCAGTCTAAGTGGCAGCTGGATGCAGCTGTGTCTGATTGCCACAGCTCCAGCCTTTATCAATCAGGCACAGTGTTTCACCAAGTACATTTTGTAGGTACGGGGGGGGAAATTGGCTACATGTGCAAAAAAAAAAAAACAACAGAAATATCCTTTGTTTTCTTAAGGTTACTTTGAAAATAAATATAAAAATAAATCTAAATACATACATAAATAACCAGATCAAATCCGCATAAAGAAATATTCTACAAAATTGCAATTTTACCTTCCGACAGGGACTCCTAACAAGTCGGACTGCATCAGAGGATGTTTTTAGGAAGCCTTAAGTGCACATAGGTTGTGCACGGATGAAAGACTTGCAACACTGCAAAGACCACAATGATGGGCTTCCCTGTAGTGATACCTCCGGCTTTGTGCATTCCTGGGAACTACAGGGAGCCTATCACTAGGTCCATAACATGACTGTTAAACTTGGCTGTCTTTCCACTGCTTTTCATTTGTAGGAGACACCTTGCTCACCATAGCTAATGATTGTAAGAGGCCTAATAACTTGTTACTTGAACATTATCTTGCAAACACTCGTAACAATCACAACATTGATTGGCTAGCTAGCTGGCTATTTAAATTGGTTGATGTATTATGTACAACCATTATAATGATAGCGATCATGAACATGTCGTTAGCTTGTAGTGTAATTCACGGAGCAGACAAAAGACATATATATATATATATATACATATATCGCAATATTACTGTTCCACATGTCAATATTAAATATAAAATTACTTTAACTATGAAAAGCCTGGGAGACGAAAATGTAGAAGACAAAAGAAAGTATATCTCCAGTCCAGTCCATCATTACATCCCATACGCTCGCACTCTAGTCTCGCTCAGCAGCATCATTTCATAGAGGTTTATTTAACAGAGCTGGTGATTGAAGTAGCCGGCAAGTTAAAGAAGGTGGAAAGACAGAGAGCTCTGGGTGGGAGGAGACAACAAAGAGAAAGCCTGACTCATGTCTCAGAACAGTGCAGCACAGAGGCTCCCAAATACAAATGATTATTCCTGAATGAATGGATATTAGACAATTTTTGGCATCTAAAAATATATTTCTTTGGCCTGATGGGGAGTTCTGTGTCTTGCAGTATCACACATTTCAATCATGAAACCGCACACATTTTCACTCGCCGCACTATTATAATTGGGTCTATAAAGAGGTATCAGAGCACCTTTTCACTTTAATTTCTCTCCCTGGAGAGCAGAGTGTTGGGATGTAATTCTTGCTATCACCAGCACGGTTTGGCAAATCGCTGAGTGAAGCAGGCTTTCATGCTGCGTGTCGTGGTAGAGTCAGACGTGCCTCTCCCACCAGCCTATTCAGGGACAGTCTGCTAATAGCAAGTGTTCAAACGTTAATTATGCATTCAAAAGTCTGTCAAAAGTTATTTGTAGCTGGACGGGGAGTGTGTTGTGATGCTACTGTATGAAATTAGATAGACGTCCCCAGCCTAATGTATCAGGGGCTATAGTCTAGTGGATGAACATTTGAACATTAGGAGGTGTTTTGTTCCTATCCTGTTGCCCTCTGATAGCAGGGCTGTTCCCAATTTATGAGATGGTTGGATGACCTATTGGTTAATTAGGTTTTTTCACAAATCTCTCGGCCTGGCCGAACTACCCATGTGGCCGTACCTTTTAAATGGCCTAACCTCTTGTTTGTCTGGGGCTCTGTACTGGCTGGCTGACCCATCTCCTCAGCCACAGGGCAAAAAGTGAACTTCCCCTTATTATGACTGCCAGGTCCTTCATTTATCCTCCATTTAATTTTAAACTTAACTTCTCCCTTTGTCTTGTAGGAGCCATTCTCACAGGTTTCTCATTTCACACAAATTCAATATAATTCCACAAGATGGAACACAATAATGTGTTGTCATTTGACAGCCTTCTTATCTGTTACTTTTTTTTGCACAGATCATCCATGTCATCGGCTAAAATATTAATTAATTAATTAATTTAGATTTGACAAAATAGTTTACTGAAATGTTGAAAGCATTAATTATTGCACTTTCGATAACAGATTAACTTGGTTTTTGCAAGTAATTCAAATATTAATTTGATGCACAGGAAGGTATCTCCTTGTTCAGGGAATAATTCTTTCTAACCTGAAATGAGATTACAAGATTAATAAGGAAATTCCTGGCTAAAGCAGCAGAAGCTGCTCCTCATGTGTATTTGTAGACCGTGTCATCAGGGACACTGTACTGACAATACGCCCACACCCGAAGTACACCTCAAGTCAAAAAAGAAAGAGTCAAAAAAAAGAAATAAAAAAGGATGCTTTAATTCAAGGTCTTGCTTTTTTATTCTGGATAAGCAGCACTCCATCGACGAATTTCTCATACAAACACAATGCAAAATAACTTCTGACTAATTAAAAACCTTATTTGTTTCTTTATGTAGACTGTAGAGACCAGGCAGCTGTAGTGATGTGTGCAGTGGTGTGACAGTTAGGGCGATTTGATGGATTGCGCAAACAGGAAACTGCTTGGACTCACAGGTTGATTGTAAAAGTGGTCTGTCAGCAACTTTGAGCACTCTAATAATTACACTCATTGTGTGCAGTATACCATAATGTGTGTTTAGATTTGGTGTCGGTGTATGCATACAGACCAATGAGTGTGAGTAATTCTTCACTCCATGTTTTTTTTTTGTTTTTTTTTGTTGTTTTTTTATTTATTTCTATTTTTCAATGTTTGATTAATCTCAGTAGATGGGCTTCTTTGTCTCCTGAAATCCAACCCCATTTCCAAAGTAATTTAACAAGTCAGTATGTTGGCTGTGATAATTAAGATAATGTATAAAAACAATGAATACATAGTGGACATGCCACAACCCAATATGTTGTTGATAAACAAGAATAAAATACTAACAAATGTGTTGTAAATGTGAACAAGGCTCCTTACAGCACAGAGAGTGCTGACATTACTATTTTAATTGAATATTTACTGTCAACTTCTCCTGTGACTATGAATACCAGACACCCTAGTTGAGGAAAAGACAGGACTAGAAATTCAGCTTGAACGTTACATATTACAACTTGAAATCACTATTTTGCATAAACACTTAGAGAGTCTGTCTCTTCAGGACTGTAGCAGAGCTCCACTGAATTAATATGAGGTGAGATTATACTGTTTATGATACATGAAGAAGAAAAGGTCATTTGCATATGTATGGTTTATTGCCTCTATGTATGTGTTTATGTATATTCCTGATGCCAATGCACATAAACCCTCAATCTGATGCACGCAGTTTTATTTATATATATATATATATATACAGCACTGTTCAAAAGTATTGGTCCCCCACTATCAAACCTTGTGTAATGGACCTTTTTCCCAGCAGTCATTCTGACAGGAAATAGTGATGAAAGTAGGTGCAGGTGTTAGCAATGACATTAATTAGGGTTCCATTCCACTTAGCTTTCAGAGAGCCTGGTTCCTGCTGTTGATCAAGTGTAAAGGGAGGTCACACTAAATATGTGCTACTTTCACCTATAGAAGATTTTTCTTTCTTTCTTTCTTTTTTCTTTTTCTTTTCTTTTCTGATTTTTTACTGGGTTTTTTTGTACTGTTGTACATTTCCCGTATTTTCTGGTCGTATTCTAATAGAGAAAGATAGCATTGCTACAAATCTAATTCAATTCAATTCAATTTTGTTTATATAGCGCCAAATCACAACAAAAGTTATGTCATGGCACTTTACATGTAGAGCAGATTCAGATCATACTCTTGAATGGTGGCCCAAGACTTTTGCACAGTACTGTACATATATATATATATATATATATTTAGGAGTATCTAGACGGAGATCAAAAGCAGTATCAGCCAAGTTGATCTCCATTTTACTGTTTCATATTCTGTTTCATCCTCCACTGCAGTCATATTCTCACTCCCATCCCTCCGGCAGGCTGCTTCTGTGATCAAGCTGCTGAAGAGCACGGCCATGGGAACTCGCAGACCCACTTTGATCACAACTTTTGTTCATTTTCATGAACACAATCAATGGAGAAATGACAGGTCACAGCGGACATGAGAGCTGACTATGTCTGGATCAATAAGTCATGTTGGCCTGAAGATTCATTCCTTTGGGAAGTGGTGAAACCATGAAACTTTAGTGGGGTAATGACACAATTCCATACATGTATCCTTACATATGAGTGACGGCAAAAACAAGTATTATTTACTTAAACTTAACACTGTAGATATAGTCAAAAGGCTTTCTTCGGTGACTCACCCCCAAAACTTACAACAGGCACAAGGCGGTGCAACGTGTTAGCACGTGTTTATCGTCGCTATTTTTCGCGCCCAGGGCCCATATCGTGTAGATATCAAATGCACTTGTGCTCATCTGTGTGTCCATGGGCATATCGGTCCTAATTAGTGAGGAGTGATCAGGCAAATTGTTGCCACATACCTATTGTAGAAAAGACACCAAAGTTATAGGTTTAAAGTGTTATGTGCTGTTGTCATATTACGATTTTCCGCCTCTATACTACAGAACCTGTGGTGTTCGAAAGTAGTGTGTTGTGTTCTTGTGGCGCGTTTTAACATCTGACAGAAAACGCTCGACCATGTCATCTGTGAAGAAGACCGCCCAACTCTGGGAGTGATATCCAAATAAGAATTTTTTTTTCTACATGTGTCGATATTGATATGGTACTAACTCAGTGACAGGAATAAACTTGTTCGTAGTTTCACAATAAAAATGGGTTGCTTGTTAGTTCTATCTAACGTTCCAATGTTTATAGGTGTGTGAAACCATCTGTTTTTAATTCATATTATTATGAATCATATTAGGTTGTTAATGTTATATATATTATGAGTGAAATTAATTCATGCTTATGCATAATAGCAATTTGCGCTATTATCCTTTATTTGTATACTACATGTTATTCTTTCTTTATAGCAAACTACAATCAGAATCACAATCAGAATCAAAGCACAACCAGTTGTATATGTTGTTGCCAATGAGCAAACAACATATCAACACTCCCCTTGTCATACTTCATACATTGGGTAATTTGACCTAAAGGGCTGTTCTGGCCGACACACCGGGGCGATCTAATGATAAAAGACAACTAGTAACTAGACTGTCATCTCCCTTTTTATCTCCTCTGCAGCTATCGTAGGGCAGCAGAAAGCGTGGGCTCTTTAAACTAAACCCATGTCAAATCACGTCTTAACATAAGTGGCATGCACTCTGCTTGTTAGACACAGGGACGTGGGTTATTGTTTTTAATTTAAAATGTTTAATTCAGTAGGTGTGGGAAAAAAAAAGTAAACTAAATAAAAATCAGACTTTAGAAAAAATATTTAAAAAACAAAATTATGTAAAATAAAAATACACGGGAAATGCCTTAGTTATAGTCTTTGTCAATCCATCCTCATCCCTCCTCAGCCAAACAACCATCCACATACAGTATGCCCCCTTTACAATAGAACCTGTGGGGCCAAGGATTGGCCTCTACAGCCACCTCAAGACCCACATATGACCAGATCCACCAGCAGGAGGACAGGCATACTCGGCCTCGAGTGGTCGCCGACAATGTCCTATGAGGTGAGGTCATCTGAAGTGTGTGTCAGTGGTCCACCTTGTCTTCTTCCCGTCTCCTGACCTCGTTGTATCTGTTACACTTACACTCTGATCTGTTTCATTCATGTTCGGCCTATGATTAATTAGGATCTTAAACAGTACCCCTTGCACCCAGCTCCTCACTGTGCGCTGGGATTATGAGCCGTCTAAATAGCAAAATGAACTTGGAAACATCCCAAATTGCCAGTCGCTGTAGAACGTCAGACAATGTGCCATAGATCATCTAAATAGGGCCATTTAATAACTGCGACAGTTTACTGAGATTGACGGAATTTTTAGTCACTACTCATTCTAAATGACTGACATAGCAGCTGAAAGCCATTGCCAACTACTTTTGATTTATTTGATTCAAAAACAAAATCACAATTTATCTTTGTTTTTAGACCCTTTATTGTGTGTGTTAAGTGATGAGAGAGTTGGACTGAGCTGAGGCATGAAAGAGCTTTTGATGTGATTCATCACGTGCTGTAAGTCACAGCTGGAAGCTGCGTATTTGGGAGCTAATTAGAAACTTTACACGTCCAAACAGATTTAATTTCGCCAATGAGCAACGGGGAGACTTTAATGTATGAAAATAATCAACGTGCCAAAGTGGAAGAAGCGCTCACATGTTATTTGTGAGTGTTTAATTATTAAACACAAGCACTGAAACGCGATATTTTTCATTTAACAGCCTCGTGTCTGCGATTTGTTGTGATGTTTGTTGTGTTTGCAATCATAGTAAACAACATTTGGATTTCTTTTTTTGTAAAGATTTTATGACAATTCATTCAGCCCAGTTAAATCATACCATGACCATGTGTAAAAGAGAATTAGAATATGTTGGCCTATAATGTCATGTTTTGAATGGATTGTGCCAATGAGACAAAATAAGATAAAGGTCCAGGGATAAAGATAATCTAAAACATTTTCGACCCAAACAAAATCAAATAGAGAGAGAACAGCAGAACTGGTAGCAGCTCCAACATGCACCTTTTCTTTCAACTTGTTCCTGAGTCTGAAAATCACGCTTCCTCTAAATTTGAAGCTGGACAGATTTTAACTTGTCAGATTGTGGTTCGTAGACAAAAATGTGTTATGATGGCATGAATGCAACCCAGTGTGGAGCTTCCATTGGGTGGGATATCTGTCAAAAATCATTCACACATATTTCACATTTTCTTGTGTAAATTGATAAAGCTTATGCATCCTTATACGAAGACAAATGTTGGGTTTTGTATGTTTGAAGTGGCATGTTTTACAGGTACAAATTTGAATTATGAGTACAAATTTCCAGATGAAAGATGTCTAAATTTGTCTCCAGCAGTCCACCTGATCAGTAGCTCAACAGGTATCATCTGTCCAGCTCCAGATGGAATTCCCGGTGATCCATTTTCCCCCACCCACAAAAACATGTGACCACTGAACCTTTGTGTGAGGAGTTTGCATTTTCTTCCCAGTGCATGAGTTTCATCCATTTTCTGTTAGGCTAATCACTCTTGCCGTTGCCGTCGACCAAAAGGCACTAGAGGGAAGAAGTTGGTCTCCGGGTCCTTCAGTGCGTGTGTTTTTAGCATGTGCATGTGGGTGCTGCCTGTTGCTCCTCATGGTTAGGATGGGTTAAATGCAGAGACATATTTTCCTTCCGGGGATCAGAAAAGTAATGTTCTTTCTTTTTTTTCTTTCTTCTAATAATAGTCTCTGATTCTGACTTGGATGAATCTTTAGTTTTCTCTTAATGACCTTGTTTTCCTTAAAAGTTGAAGGCCTGTTTGACACTAGCACACAATTTAAGCATATGCACAACAGAGGTGCAATTTATTTCTTAAATGCCAATCAGTGTGAATAAGGTTGTTTACAGGAACTCATTAGTGGGGCCATTTTGTCAAGCGTTTCCTAGTTGCTTTTTCAAGTGAGCCTTTGTGTCTCTTGAAGTTCGAGGTAATGTCGAGTTGGTCTCTAATTGGGTGTCAAGAGGATTCTAAATATTTTCACACCCACAGGACACACGCACGCACACACACACACACCGCAAATACATCAGGGTTTTATTGGTCAAATAGGCTTGCCTGCCCAGTTCTGCAAAATCATAAACAGGCACACACACAAACACACATACACACCCAACCGTGGTGATGTACAGTAGAAGCTCCTATTAAGGATTCGTCAGGCCTTAGAGCTGCAGAGCAGTGGAGGAAAGCCGGTTCTCTGCTCTGCAGGCAGGCTACGAGAAGCACTCCAACTTTGACTGTTATGGTTTGGTTTTTTGCAGGAGTTACAGGCAATTAAAATGTACCGTAAAGTGGGGCAGAGAATCAGATTTACTAAAGTCACACTTCAGCATGTTGCGAAAGTTGTACACAAGTTTCCCAGTTGAGCCATTATTGATTATTTAACACCGATGATACAGAATAAATTACGGTTCTGTCTGTGTTCTCCTTGAACAGGCTGGAGGAAAGGTAAGGAACGGCAAGACACAGAGAGGGATTGAGACAGAAAAACACCAGCCATAGTAATATTTCCTTTTAGCATATTTCACTCTCACATTTTAGCACGTAGTTGGTTTATGTAGCTTCATAAAAAAGTCATGCACCAACAGAACCGGACGGAGACAGATGACAGACCTCTAACTTACAGCTAACAGCGCCTCCTCAACTAAATATGCCAAAGTATAAATGGGGAAATGGTGCAATCATTTAGTCTGTAAGTGCATAAGAATTTAAGGACAGACAAGTCCTAGTCGAGGTCTCGGCCATAAATAACTCCAAAGTGTTTCCAGTTGGCCGTAAAGTAAAGAATAGGAAGAGAGAAAAAAACAATTCCTTTATATTCTGCATTGATTTTTTACTAGCATAAAACGTGAAACCTTGCTGAATTTTTGAGTTGGCACAAATCTCATCAGCAGTCAAAAAGCAAGTGGAGGACTCGGTGGATTTAGAGAGTGTTGTAGCTGACATGTAGACTAGAGAAATGCAACATCAACATACAAAAACAACACATTCCTCCTGGTACAGAGCTAACGCAGGAGACATCTGTAACTAGAAGAGTCTGCTGAGTAATTTAAGATGATACACTCAGCTATGTGCCCCAGCTTTACGCAATCGCATATACTGAGTTATTAGACTGGGGAGCAGGGAGATGAGACAGGCCATCAGATGAATACATGGATGAGAATGAATCGGGGCAGCTCTCCGAACAGAAGCCTGGGAAACAAATCTAAAACTTCCATTGGATTTCCAGTCACAGTTCCCACATGACCACCAGTCTTATGTGGTGAATTATAGAAGTACATAAGAGGTCAATGGTGATGTTAAAGTGCTCTTACAGCATTCCATAATATCCACCTCTCTGTCACACTCATTCATCTCTCTTCTCTTGCTCTGCGCCATAAATCTCTCTCTCTCTCTCCGATTTTCGGACACATATTTTACACATACTTCAAATGCACATGCACACTGCAAATAGATCTTTCTTTGGATTCTCTTAAAAACAGGCAATTTAAAAGATATAAAACTTCCACGAAACCCAATTTTTTCCTATCAAAATAATCAGATGCAAAAGTTCGAAGGAGAGGGAATGTCTTTCACCCAATGTTTCTGTCTCAGTTTGACAACACAACAGAGCCACAGCGTCATTATCAGAATTTATCCACTCCTCTGGAATTGCCTTCTGCCTGTGAAATTAATGACAGGCATTTGTACAGTGACAGCCTGCACCCAATACAACTGTAATCTCTCTCCAACTGTGTATGTGACGTGGCAAAGGGCGTGATGAAAACAAATGGAGGGACAAGAACTATCAGTAGTCTTGGCAAAGACTCAAGAACACAAGAGAGTGGCTTTATGATGTAAAATGGAAGAACAATTCCCCAACGTAGTTTGAGTAATAATATTTCTTTACAAAAGTTGATTTGAATGTTAGCACGCATTCATGAAAAACATGGGTCACTGGAAAACTATGCAGAAAAAATTGTGCTTCCATACATACCTGGTATGCTTTTCTGAAATCACCCTGCTGAGTTATTTAAGCTCCACAATGCAACTTGTAAAAATTGCATCTGACTTCATTATCGAGAAGAAAAAAAAAGAGCTATAACTGCAAGTCCAGATAATTGAGTGTAACATAATATGTGATGAACCAGTCGTAGAACTGTAAGTAGGAAATATATGCATGATATGACTCACCGCTTCTCAAAGCAAAAAGTGATTCTGCAATTCGTATATGTGTATGCTATGGACCACATATTTACTCAAACATATTTTAATGAGTAGCTTCAGATTGGTTTGACAGTTTTATAACAGCTGTCGTATTTTGCCTTTTGACTTTTTATCAAACACTTATTGTGTTATCAGACAACAAGGAGAGGTGAATATGTCATTGTCAGTGATGGAGTAACGTGCACTCCACCCAAGGACTAGCTAGGGTGGAGTGCACCCTAGCTAGTCCTTGGCTTTTAGACGATCACTCGACACTTATATCAGGGCTCCAGACTAACTCTTTTCATTGCCCTTTACTGAATATTTTAGGAGCACCAACACAAAATTTTGGAGCACAACTTCAAATCAACAACAAAACACAGTCAGATTTTTTTTCCATTATCTTATTGCTTAGAATTGCTTTGGTAATGAATAACTGACACAAGTAGTGCTTAACAGAAAAATAAAATAAAATATATAAGTTAAATAAGATCACAATTTAAAATTGGTATTCCAGCTGCGAGCCTACACTCCTGACCAATGAAATATTTTGCTTGCCTGATCATTCTAGTGTACAAGCACCATAGTGTATATGACAAAAAGAGAGATTTACATATGTTTTGCCAAAACAAGAAGATGCTGAGTATGTTTACATGCCTGCTTATTATTCAATAAATGCATGTGATTAAAACCATAAACAAACCCCTCTGATTATATACAGTAAATGCAATTTTGTTCATAACTCATTCAATATGTGATGTATTTTGATCATAATCATACAAAAAAACATGTTTTAGGTAAAGGGGATTTGTACCAGCCGCTATCTGCCGCTTGTAAGATATATTTTAATTGATGAAGTTCCAATGTTCATGCGAAGGCGTAAGGACAGTCATGTGCTTTTCATCTGCGGGGCACAATTTACACAACCCTTCTAATAAGGCTATGCTGCATCAATTAGTGTCCCTCGAAGAAGGGAGTCACGTCCACATGCTGCAGGACGCACATCTCCTTATAAGGAGATCACTGCCGGTGTTCCCCAGAGATGATGAGCCTTTTCCATCAGATAACAAAACACCCTTTTTTATTCTTTTGGTGCAAAATTGGAAACTGTCATTGGACAAAAGTCAGATTTTGTTTAGAAGCGGAACAGGTCTGTGAGATGTCGCCAAATTGAACCAACCAACCTGGCTAAGACACGTCAATTTACGAATGTTTGCATCGCTCACTCACTGTATGTTAGGGACGGGTGTCCCACACACACAGACAAGCCCACCCACGCACACACCGCTCCTGGTGTTTCACCTGGATTGATAAATAACTGGGCATATTTGCCCAGTGTTGTCGCACTGGTGTGCTTAGTCTTAAAGTCTACCTTCACTGACTCCAAAAATAGGCACATAATACATCTAAATGATCGCATGTTGGAGCCCTGCACTGAAGTATTAGTTATACAATGGACACAAGCATAAAATGCAACAAATATTACTTACACACTATGGATGAGTCAGATTCTTCAGAGGGAAAGAAGTAATGGCCCAAGGAAATTCATAAATAAAAGAAAAAGAACTGGATTAAATAGAGGGAACATAAAAGGCAAACAGAAATAAGGACATGAACAAGGGGCTGGAAAGTTTAGGAAGGAAATAAAAGAATTAAATGAAATGTAGTAAACAAAGAAAGACTGGCATTAATGAAATGAAGTGAGAAAGAATATGGGACAAAGGACTTAAAATAAATTATAATACTAGTGATATTACTGTACTCACTGAACGTAAAATCTGACGTCCAAACGAATTAGTTGCTAAACTGTCAAATAAGGGTGCTAAAAAAGCAATGGTTTCCATTTGAAATGAAGTAGCAGCGGATAGTGTGTGTCTTAAAAATAGAAATATTACAGTAAATGTAACCCAATGTAACATAATTATGAGCCAACATAATGAATATCACACCATGTGTTAAAAAAAAAGAAAAAAATATCACTCATTACACTTAAGTGTCCATAACAATAACCATAACAGTTGTTGTAATGCACATTACATTTGACAAAGAAGAAGCCCACTTTTCGTAAATTGATGCAGACAATAATAAAAAAGAAATGAAATAGAGAAGAAAAAATATGTATCAAGGCAAGAGATGTATGCAATAAATGTAAGTGTACATATATTGCTTTACTTGATCTCACCACCCCATTCACTTGTCACGTCGCGTTCAACAGCCACGTCAGAAACCGATAATAATAAGAAATGTAGGGGGTAGAGGGAACTGTTGCCTGGCAACATCTCTCCAAGAAGAGAGGTGTGTGTCTTTATGTGCACATTGGAAAGGGTCTTTATAGCGTAAGTAATGTAACTGTGAATGTGGGTATGTGTTTATTTGTGGAAATGTTTGCCATTTTCGTTTGTTAGCAAGGTGAAGCAGCACAACTGCAGTGGTCCTGATACAAAAGCCCTTAAGACAGAGGGGATGGCTTCTACAAACATCCAATTAGGCCTGAATGCATCACTCATAATAAATCATTAGCACTGAGGAGCCTCAAACAGAAACACAAGCAATACACTGTGTAGCTTACGAGCCATTGTCATAAGTTATAATCTGTTTCAAGTCAAATGTACTCCGTCAAGTATATGATTTTCATTCAAATAAAAGACATTATTTTTAAATTAGGAAGACCTTGTAAAATGAATGGCTAACTGTGCATAAATAAGCAATACGAGAATCAATGGACACATCTAACATTCATTGGTATCTCAGTGATATTTCCCCAAAAGCTCCAATTTGTAACAGGTTTTTCCGCCTCACTTTGGAATGTGTCAGATTCTAGCAATTTTCGGAAAAAAAAATTAAAAAATACAGATTTTGTCTTAAACACTTTATATTGATGATTTTGTTGTTGTTTTTAATTAGAGAACCAAAAACATTCTGCAGCTCTTTAAAACATAAACATACATGCTACATGCCACATACACATTCATTTATTTGGAATGAAGGACCTGCGGCAGCGCTCCATGTGGGTACAACAGTTTGCTGCTGAAGGAACTGCCCAGTGTGCCAAATGACCATCATACTTTCAACTGAATACTTACTCAGTGTATTTTTAGGATAAAATGTGAGTAAATTCCACTCATTGGATAAGTAAATTGTAAATCACTGTAGGGGTTGAAATAAAGCCAGTCGATGTATTTTGGATCTTTGAGCCAGACAGCACCAAATCCCGACCTTCGCTGTTTACCCGTGAGCTTTGACGACTGGGCTGTTTTTTCTACTCCACTCTTGACAGAAGAAGGATTGACACTTACAGCAGCAGATACACCTGCTGACGACTCACCTAGACTCATCACTGAGATTTTTATGACCCTCAGTCTAGTCATGCGCCGATGCTTTCACCGCGCTCCTCTTGAAAACAGATGATATTTTCATATTCTCGAATTTGTCTCACTTTTGAAGACATTTTACGGAAAGAAATAAAGTTTTACGCTGCAGAACTTTCAAGATGAGGTGAAGCGGAAGAACAAGTAGGAAAGTCAGACAGATGAAATATTAAAGGAAGGCTGGAACATATTTCAACAGCCTTTGGGACAATCACTCAGCCATAATCGGTTCCCGTGGTGGATATCCTCGCCATTTGTCGGCATGGTACAGATGAGCTTGTAGTTGTGTCCGTAAAGAAAGACCTTTTATTGATCATATTCTTGCCCAGTGGTGCCCTGCAGCTGCTCAGCCTGTCCAATAGTAAGGGAAACACTAGCAAAGAGTGCATGTACACATAATTACTGAGAAGGACTCTGTCATAAACTAGTGGCTGATGTGTTTTCTGGTCTTCTGTTATTTTATAGTGTACGGGGTACTTATGAGGAGGTTGCAAAACCATTATGTTCCGTCATCAGAGCCATTTACCCTCCTTGCTTCCATCAATGGAACTCAAATGGAGCTGTGGAAGTGGAGTTTGATTTAATGCCCTTTTGCTCCCGTTTAATCGGCTTTGGGGATTTGATGGGCATGTCAGATGTGTTAAGAATAAAAAGACTTGTGTCAAATACTGGAGATGTACAAAGTCCCACTTTCAGCTCAGTGCCTCTTGACTGTCACACCTTGTGAGGACTGCAATAATGATTTTTTTTTCTTTTTTTAATCTGTGGAAGAGCTTCATATAAAAAAAAAGAAAAAAGAAAAGGGAAAAAAAACACAATCACACTAGTATCAGTGATCTGTGGATGTGACAGATCACTTCTGGCAGGGTGCAAGATGACTGGTTAGTCAGTCTGGCACATGTTTGGCAGTAGACTACAGTTTATGAAGGTGCTGGAAGCATTTGTGGCTGAACAAAGGAACGTAGCTATAGCAAAGATTTGAAAAGTAAAGTATGATTAAAGAATGAAAGAATATATATATATATATATATAGTTTTGAAAATAGATATTGCAGTTCTGGGCTTTTGCCTCCCATGACCCTGAACAGCAGAGGAATGGGAATTGAAGTTGAATAAAGGTGCAGATAAAGCAGGACTTATTATGGGATAAGAAAATGTTCCATTTGATATGTGTGTAAAGTGTCATCTTTTTTCTTTTTTTTTGTGTAGTAATTTTTCTGTTTCATCCCCGCAGCCAAAGAAGACACATGCTGTGAGCACAGAAGAGATTCAGGATTCAAGAGTTTCTATTGTCATATGCATAGCAAAACAAGCAGTTATACTAGGCAATGAGATTCTTATTCTGTTCATTCTCCCTGAGAAAAATAAGAATAATAAATAAGAACAGGAGAAACAATAGTAGCAGTAAAAAAACAACAATAAACAATTAAAAGCAACAACAAACTGTTGAGTGTTATGGATATGTGTGTGTGTTGCATGCGGCATGTGTGAGTGATTCATTGAGAAGCCTGATGGCCTGTGGGTAGAAGCTGTTTGCCAGCCTTGTGGTCCTGGACTTCAAACTCCTGTAGTGTCTGCCTGATGGTAGGAGTGTGAAGAGTGAGTGTTGTGGATGTGTGCGGTCTTTGATGAGGTTGTGTGTTCTTCGTAGGACTCTGGTTTTATAAGTGTCTTGTAGTGAGGGGAAGGCTGCCCCAGCAATGTGCTGTGAAGTCTTGATCACCCTGTCAGGCCCACTTCCTCTTCTGTCAGTGCAAAAATGCCTTCAAATTCCCACAACACCTGCCACAGGTCCTCCTGTTGCCCAGGTTCCAAGTTATCACAGCTGCGTTTCCACACCTCTCTCACTGCTGCCAGTCTGTCCACCCCTCCTGCTGTGGGCTGCTGGTCCAGA